>JAHXMU010022648.1:0-33861 GCA_019455685.1 Philornis downsi | reverse complement strand
AAACAAACGACCTGGCAAGGCTAGAGACAACCTTACAGACTCCAGCCGAGTTGGAGTCGGTGGACATGCCTTTATCCTAGTGACAAGTGGTGGGTGGGCTTCTGCCCGAGGCTGTAATCAATCCAGATAGATGTGGCCTCGCCTAGATCTGAAGCGTTCATGCAAACTGCTGTCGCTATCACGACCCGACGTCTCACTACTTGCATCCGTTATAACGGGACACTGATTGGAAGACATGCAGTGAGACTGAAGGTTGCGTAGGAAATCTGGACGATATAGATATTGTCCGACTTAGGAGCTCAGGATGGTTCAACGGGGAAAACTAGGGACAGACATATCTCTAGATTCCGTGGTATAACAATGAACTATGTAGACTAAGTGAGCCTGTTTATTCAGGCTGGCACACTGACTTAACCTAACCGGTCGTTCGAATGATCGCAGGTTCAACCCCGCGTACAATCACATACCATTATTTGATTGCGGTCACCTCGATGTGTCTGACCAACGATTTGAGTAGCCGAGTAATCGACAAGTCTTGTAAATGCTTCCCAAACTGTTACATTTCGAATAGTCCTTAAAATGTAGATCCCGTTGAGCGGGTCTAAAAATAAAATAAGTGTAAGCGCAACTCACTAAATGTGAGAAGATCTCCCATGCCTTATTTATGAGATTTAACCGAATTTAGAAAAAAATTCGCAAAGAATGAATTAACCTCTTGAAAACTGCAAATTTTTCAGGACTTTTCGAAAAATGTTACTAGTTATTGGTCAATTAAAAACAGTATACGTAATGGTATTGTCGAAATACTGAAAAAGCCATATAACAACTCGTATAAATTTTTAAGGTACCGCACTAATTGTGGGTGTGGTTATCGAAAAATACAAAAAAACTTATTTTCACTGAAAATATGGTATCCGAAAGGGTCACCTTATAAACTTTTTAAGGGGCTGTCACAAGGTTTGATTGTGATTTCTTAAAAAAGTCATCACTGAAATTTCCATCAGTTTAGTTGACTTACTTTGAACTAAGTTCCTTGTTTTAGTGCAAAACTGTGGGTAATGTCGAAAGATTTTTGTCAAAAATGATCTGATTAGCGCAAAATAAAAGATGTTAATTATTACTTTCTAAAGCCTTTGGCTCACAAATTGTTTAATAACTACCGATTTTTGCTAAGTTGACAAACTTGTATGCGTGGTACCCTCAAAGGCCATATTGGGGGTTGTTAGAAGTCGTTCTTAAACACGCCTATTTATAAAATATTAAGTGGGTAAATCATTCAGGCCACTATAGACGGGAATTCAATGTGATGGGCGATAAACTTTGGATTGGTTGAAATGACAGCATCTGTGGAATTTAGAGCCAGTTCACCCATTTCTTTGGTTGTTGTTGCTTCCTACAAATACAAATGGTAGTTCGATAGAAAATTTCCATTTATTTAGTGAAGTGAAAAAATAGTATTGGGCAAACGTGTTTATATGGTAAGGCTACTCCGATATTGTTACGTCTTCCAAGCTATAAAGCTGAGTATAGGAATAATTGGGATGCAACCTTTAGCACAAGGTTGCAGTTATAAGTCTCATTGCGTTGCAAAATGTATATATATTATAAGTAACTCAATACAAGTTAAAGCTATGTAAGAGCTTTGTCTGAATAACTAAGATGTACAATGGTTTCTGCCGAAGCAAAAACTCTCACCGAAAACGTGTACTAGCAAAAGGAATTTTGTAAAAATTCCAAGCAAGCGCGAACGGTGCATTAGAATTATATTCAGATGCGGACAGACTTGGCCCACCCTCAAGAAGGTTCATTCATTGTCCACCAAAAACTGTGCACTAAATGTAACCAAATTCCAATGTAAAATGAGTCTTTTGGAAAAATAAAATCATCGGAAATCATCAAAAATCGGATTGTTGCCGTCAAGGGACACACATCGACCCAAACATGTAGAACTTTTCTCATTGAAACAAACAATTTACTGTATCCTTCTTTATGCTTAAGATGGTTACATCAACATCTTGTATTCTTAAGACAATGGTGTGTATATAGTCAGAGAGGAAGTAACATAGGGATTTTATTAAGGATGGTACCAGTCCAAGATAGGCTGTCGCTCTGTCGTTTTCTCTCCATATTTACAGTATACTCTGCATATCTGTGAGCAGATTTCCATCGCTGCATTTCTAGGAGGGGAACCCTGGTCGCCTTCTTAACTTAGCTGTGACCAGCCGGAAATGCTTGTGCCAAGAATGGAATTCATGAGCTGCTTTACAAACTCAATAAAGGATTTGGATTACTCTCAAGTGAATAACTACTAGGGAGCCCAATTTATTCACTTAAGTATTGCAGTTTTAAATAAATTTTTATTTTATTGCATATGATGACGTGCAGCTACCAAATTTATAAGGTATATTTTGGATGATATCAGACAATTACTTGCATAATTTCTTAATATTCGGAAGTTAAAGGTGATATCCAAATCATACAAAATTAGATAAAAGTGTGGGCGAATTATAAAATGCGCTATAAATGATGTTCAGTACACATGTTGAAATTGATATGAAACAAATTTCCTTACGAAGGTTGTAGAAGAACTCCACTATATTGTTGAGCAAAATTATCTTTGACAAACTCCTAAATTTGGAGCCACTTAGACGATTTTTTGAAAGATCAACATTTTGATGACAGTTCTGAGCCGACATACATATATGAAATATATTCGAATACTTCAAAAATGTTAGCACGAATTCATGTTGTTCTAGAACGTGGAATTAGAACTAAGATGTTATTGTTACGGCTCACACAAAGCATCATTACCAAAAGAAAAAGACGCTTCCATTGTTATTTGTAGTAATTGTACTAATTTTTTTACGAGTTGTCTATAAATATGTGGTCCGATGTACGTTAGTGTTAATCCACTCTAACCCAATGATTGCAGTAAACGAACTCTCAATGTCATTTGACATCTGCCGAAGTAAAATCTTAAATAATAAAAGCAAACATTCCATTTCAACAAAGCCATGAAAACATAAACCTTAATCTTGTTACCCAAGAAATGTGAAATAATTAATAATTAATAAAAAAAACAAAAACGGCACCCAGAAATCATACCTCACACAGCATTCTATTCCATCAAAAACAATAGGTCAAGTAACAACCTAGACTACAGCTGCAGCAGCAAGAAGAACTGTTATCAAAGTTTGTGTAGGAGTATCTACATAGTTTACAAGTAGATACTCCTACACAGGCGCAATGATATTTGTTGGAGAATACACAGGATGATAAGAGCAAAGCATTGAGGAAGATATTTTAAGATGTTTTAATCAAAACATTAGGGACATTTTATACAAATAGGTACATAACACACTTGCCTCACTCCATTTGCTACCGACACAGGTATTTCGGCACTAATCCGGAGACGGAGAGGAAAACGGCAGACACAACTTTTGTCATTTTACTGCGCGTTAAACGGAAATAAATCAATTTCATTGGCACTTAGTCTCAATGGTATGTTAAATTTTTTTTATATCTTCTCAAATGCCATCATAATGTAACGACCTGAAATAGGTTTTATCTTTGTTATGAACTGCTCCCTACCTACTTGGGCAACTTCACGTAGCGAGAGTTCCAAAAACAAAAACTTAAAACACAGAAAAATGGTAGCTGGTATTTATGTACTTGATCGCACATACAGATACACAGATACAGATGCATATGCGATAACAATGAAAATTGTGCTGAGATATCGTAATGCACCAACACATACACACACACATATATGTTCTCCTCATAATTTTTAAGGACGATGGGAGCCCAACAATTGCGGTAGCTCGTGGAACTCATGAAGTCCTGCATAGAGGACAGCTAAGCACGCACGTAGCCAATTTCTTTGTCCGATACATCCAATAATACTGTACAGCAGTACAGTAGTACTGAACTGTACCTTCATCCAACTTCCTTTCGGTTTGGCCCCAGAAGGGGCATGGCATATCCCTAAGTTTCTATGAAAAAAAATCTTCTGAATTAAAACACATTAACAGAATTGAAATCATAAATTTCTAAAATCCTTCGCTCAGAAATAATAGAGGGACCACTGACTGGTCTTTGCTAACACGCCATAAAGGGCGTGGCAATGCAGTTAATTTAATAAAAACAATTGAATGACAGATATGAACTTTGGGTTGATTATATGAGTTAAATTAAGTGACTTGTTTTGGTAATGCCAGACAAGGTACAGACAATCTCTTTTTTTCAAAATTTTACCAAGCATTGTAACGGGATACAATTGGCAAACATTTCGGTAAATGTAGTCCGCGAATTAGGTATTACAACGGAAAATTAAATTTCGCTAAATCAACATGTATGGAAGGTACTAGAAGGGTGAATTCGGCACAACGTCTTGAATGATATGAAGCCATTTATTATTCGGCCATTTATTCATTGTATATCGCAGAGCGGACAAAAGCTCAAGTTACAGCTGTTTATTAATAAAAGATTACGGAAATTTGGATAAATTACGGTACATTCACAGGAAACAAATTGAACTGAATCGGTCATTAATAGGAGAAGGAATCTCTTCAAATGTTGATAACCATTATACTCCAATACAATAAAAAGTCCACGAGAGTTTAAAGTGAGTCTCGCCGTGAAGGCCTTACCCACGGTGTGCGACACACTGGGCATATTACAATGCGATTGCCAACGCCCCCGTGGTATATCCAAGTAAAACCTGGGCTATCTAGGAAAAGGGGCTGACAATTTTGGTACTACCGCATATTGTCAACCTTTTCTTCGCAGCCAGGAGATACCAAATTGATTATGCTAGTATGGAACATAATCCCCATTGGCAGAGGTGAGGCTACTCTATAGGTTTGTAGCACCCGGTTGCAATGCAACTCCACATTTGAGCACAAAGTCTCTACCAGCCATTTTGGTATCAACCACAACACGCGTGATGCTCCCACTAGGGGTCCAACACCAACTAATCAGGCAGGAACTCAGTCCCGGGACCTCCTGATCCCCACACTACAGGCCAAACTCACCGGTTGGAACTGCGTAGCAAAACAAATAGCAAAGCTACTACCAAGTCGTGATTTATACACCATACTTCACGGAATTGTTCGCCATATGGCAAAAGAGTGTAGACTGGACATTTTTACATACCTGCAGGCACGGAGACCCCAGCCAGATGGAACGGTCGATACTACATTACAAGGATGCAGTACCCCCACCGGTGGGAGGCGGGAAGACTCCAAACCCCTTCCATTTGGCGACAGTGGACGGCAACCATGAGATATAGACATAGGGAAAACCCCTATTCCTGTCCGTACCCCCCGAGAGATCAAAAAGATACAGATGACAGAGTAAGAACCCGAGACCTGCCCGGGTACTAGACAAGACCTCTGGTCAAACTCCGTTGACTATCTAACTCTGTGGACAATCTACTCCCAGTTTCAACCCCTTGCGACCCAGCGACTGGTGCCCCGCAAACGAGCACACAGCTGCCGACTATCAAGCTGAATGGGATAGTGGGATCAGAATGATCCGAAAAGTCCTGCAGCCCCTCAACCCCCAGGTCAGACTGCCTTAAAAAGGTCAGCAGACCCGCTTGCTACAATTATGTCGCAGTAGCCCTACGCCTAGCAAATGCTCTGGAAGCAAACACCGTTGCTCTAGCCAAAACACCATGAATAGGGAGCATATTGCTGTCTATCCAGTTATCCCCTGACCTTGTTATCGCTAATCCCTGGAGGTCCCTTATATTCGCATATAAGAGACATTCGCACAAAACGTGCCGCCAGTCTTCGACTGGTGAACCACAGTTGCACGACTCGCGATCGGACAGGGCTCTCTTATGCAGGAAGGCATTGAGTGCTCCATGTCCCGTCAGCAAGAAGCCAAGACAGAGGTTAAAACCAAAGTCAGGGTTTCTTCCAACGAACGTAACATATGGCATAAACCTAAATGTAGCACGTCCGTTCTGACTCTCTTCCCAACGTGTTTGCCATCTCGACAAGACACATTCGTCCAAGAGCCCCCTATACTCAGCCCTACTCATGCTTTCTACCCCCTCAATGGGCCAGTCCGTTCCCGTAAATCCCTTTCCTGACTTTGAATTCCATAGCACGACGGATTACAACAAGATATAGCGAGGCAGCACCCATTAGTACTTGAAGGGCCTCCGTCGAAACCGTAGGATACCACCACTCTCTGACAAGAGAGGATATTACGGTACCCGAATCCAGACTTTACCGATTCGTACCACACGGAGGAAGCGTAAGTTGCCATAGTAACAAACAGCCGCTGATAGACGATACAAACAGTTCGTCCGCTAAGCCCCCAGTCACTCCTTAGCACTCGTCTAAGCTGACCGACAACGCTAATCAGCTTCCCTCTCAGCCTATCCAAATGAGGCAAATAGTTCATTTGCTCTCCTATGGAAACACCCAAGTACTTCACCTCGGTGACGCACCTGAGCGCAGACTCATCAGGCAAACGAACAGGCTTGCGAGATAATTTACACCGACATATTCTTACCATTGTCTAACTATCGTCATCATGGCCAGAACCCTCTGTTTGTAAACTAGATACTAGAGGAGGTAAGCCGTTACAGCCTGTTGTGATTACAGTAGGGATCAACTGTATCACAGTGTTGTGTGATTACAGTAGGACTCTACTGTATCACTGTGTTTCGTGCTTTACCTATTGCCTAGGACGCGTATAACCCCTGAGGTGATACCGTTTGCGTATTTTAATCAAAGCGCGAGCTCGTGCACTTAACACAGCGCTCTATGGCACTTATGGGAGTTTAGATTTTACCTGGAAAGGAAGAAGTATATATATTTCTAGAAAGAACAAAACACTTCTGAGCATTTTCTTTCTTCTTCTGATCACCACTTGGTGCATCACGTTTATTTATGTACATAAAACCTTAACCTACTCTAAACACTATTTGGCTATGCCATGTAAGGCCGAAAACCAAAAAGCAATTTTTGCTGATCAAGCGGAACCACCCATTCACAGTTCAACCAGTCAAACTTGCTTTCGTCAGCATTAAGCAGGAATCTAGGTGAACTAAGAGGTGAAGCCGCAGTTCCACATTAATCAACATAAGAGCAACTAGAACAATAACCAGCTCGAATTGCGCTTATTGCGAACACTAATATTGTCACCGATTTTTATTATTTATATAGGGAATACAATAACAATACAAATACGATAATCTACAAAACCGTAATTCTAAACCACAACAAGCCCATTTACAATTCTCGGCTACAATTTGTCAAATTTTAAGTCGTGCCAAGTTTTAGCAAATGTATAAAAAGGCACCGATAACTCAGGTGGCAAAGCATTCATTTCTGGTTGCCAAATACGGCACTTTCGGTTAAGAAAGACATGCTAACATTTCTCAATTCCAAAAAAAAAAGAAAGATAGATACCGTTCAGTACATTTTTAATTTAGTTTTTTTTTGGTATCGTGGAACGTATTTCCACATTAACCTCAACTTTATTAATCTCTTCAAACGTACAAAGTTGCTCTGTTTATACTAAAATGACCTATTCTGGAATATGCTACGATATTTCAGAGAGAACACATATTTACATAATGGGTGCAACAAAGACAAACATATTTACAGAATAGTGTTATATGTCTATGTTATATTATTTGTATTGTATGCCTATGTTATATTATATGTTAATTCTAGAATGTTCTTATTTACATAACAAGTGAAAAGGAGATAACAATATAGGTAGACTATATAACGGAAGTGAGAGGAACAAACATAACTTACTGTTGCAAACGTAATTCTAGAAAAATACCACCCACAGATAAAGAGGGAAAGAGATTACATATATTATACTTGAATGTTCTAGGAGCGGTTTTGATGATCTTTCTAGAATATACACTTAGAGAAATTACACTCACATACTATACTTTGTAGTCTAAAATATACGAGTTTTACGTAAGATAAGTCATTTAATTCAAATGACAATTTTGGACATTTCTGAAAGACACGAATTAACTTCATGGGTGGTATTAAATAGTTCAAGTAACATATAAAAGATCGCTAAATTATCAAACAATACCCAATTTATAGTGTCGCGTCACATAAGGTGGAAATTGATCTTCCTGTCGACTTTTAATGGAAACTGAACAACACCTTTGGGATGGCTTTATCTCATATTTGCCAACTAACACTGCATATTGCTTTAATTAACGGATAAAATATTAAATTATTGAAAAAGTGTATACCTTACTGGACCGATTTCGGTGGGTAGGCGGGTGTTTTCTAGGATGCTTTGTACCGCTTACCCCTAAAACAGAGGTCTCTCTACCTGATCCTGTAATTAAGGGCAAAGGGTATGATGCTTGCGTACAAAAACAAAGTAGTGTGGCCTTGTGCCAGGCGCCAAAGGAAAAGGTGGATTATGTCTTGGGATTCACCTATAATATGATATCAAACTGATCTTGGAACTCGTTTTTCGAAAACCAAGTAAAGGGGAGAGTCATAGTTAAACAAGACACATCCTGGCAACAGGTGTGGACATAGAGAAGCCGTCGGGAGGCATCAGAAGATTTATCTTTTCCGTTAATATAGTTGTATGACCAGAGAGATCTGGTTAATGAACAGCATGGTGTGCTTTGCTGTGTTGATATTCTCTCCTCGGACATTGAAAATCTATGCCGTAGATTATGGATTACCAGTTCCATGCGAGGTATGGTAAAGCAAAACTGGAGTAGCTTGTCTGCGAAACCCAGACCAGAGGGTTCTTCTCTTCTGGTAGCACGGGTGACCAGGGGCCCGAGGAACATTGTTCCTCGGTGAAGGAAGGTATTAGCTTGGAAAACACTGTTCATGTCTATCCGAGGTATTCCTAGATTGCCTCAACTCCTACCCGGGAGGTAGCTCACTACATACCAAGTGACTGCAAAGGTACTTTGACCGAGTGATGGAGTGGGACCTGAGGAAGCTTTTCCAAGTGACCTACTTCCAATCTCTGGTAGTTTGGCTAATCCTTCGGGATTAGTTTGGGTACCCCAAAGGGGCGCTTGCTGTCGCTAGAAGAAAGAAAGAACACATAACCAAGAAAGAAAAGTAAATGATGGAAAACAGCACCTGTGTGGTGGCGCACCATGGGTAAGGCTTTCACAGCGAGACTCATGTAAAACCTTCACATCAGTTGGACCGATTTCGATCGGGGGGTATAGGCAGGCATGGGTTATCCTATGTCTACATGTAATGGTTGCCGTTCTCCATCGCCGAGCGGAAGGGGTTTAGAGTTTTCTTCGTCTCCCACCGGCGAGGATACTGCATCCTTGCAATATACTATCGACCGTTCCATCTAACTGTGATCTCCGCACCGGCAGGTATGTGAAAATTTCTAGTGGGTACTCTTCTTTGCTGCAGGGCGACCAATATGTATGGTGCATGAATCACAATTTGGTACCGGGTTTGCTGTGTAGCTCCTACCGATGAGTTTGGCTCGTAGCGTGAAAAGCCCCGGGACAAAGTTCCTGCCTGTTCATTCGGTGTTGTTGGAACCAAAATCGCTGGTGCAGACTTTCTGCTCGAATGTGGAACATTACATAAACGGGTGCTACAGACCCATAGTGTAGCAGAGGTGGCAAGAAAGGCCTCAACTCCGTCAATGGGGACTACGTTTCATACTAGCATAATCATTGGGGTATCTTCTGGCTGAAAAAAAGGGCTATTCCTAGATAGTCCAAGTCAACGTTAAACCCCCTTGGATTCTGGACCGATTTCGCAAATTATGATGCCTGGGGTTCAGAATATTGTGGACGATGTATCGAGTCAAAGTCAGAAAAATGGGAGCGACAAAAATGTTCACTTATCAAACATAATATGTTAATTTAAGCAGTTTTTTCAGTGAAAGTTCATGTCATTTATTTCTCAACAACCATATCCACCATTACAGTCGTACCACAAAAAGCTAAATATGAAATTTTTCTAAAGATGTTTTCAATCGTTTGGCAAGCTTTCTACTTTCTGCTGGCGGAAGTATTTCCATCGTTTGTTTTATAAATGAATCGTTATTTTCCTCTAAAAACAAAAATGAAGCAGTACCAATCAAATTAATTACAGTATATTCTGAATACTGCTTTCTTCTATATTTATGGAGTGATCAAATTCACATTTTTCATCAAATTGTGTCCTTTTATTGAAAGTTATAGGCAGGGGCTCTGTTACCGTATTCTCCCTTTAATTTTATAAAATTTTGTAGTTATTATTAAATTATTGTCCCGAGGTTACAAATTTTCAAAAACCCCGAAAAATTCCAATTTTTTCTACCTCTCCGCAAGTACACTTACAAAAACAAATTCCGTGAATAGCATGAACGAGATATATTAGAGAGCTACTCATATTCCGTGAGCTTACACTTATTTTTTTTTTTTTTTTTTTGCCACACCCAAATCAATAGGTATACTCCAGGTTTTTCCAATTGAACAGATTTTACCTGGTGTCCACAGTGCAGAGGTCGGTGCACCGATAAATGAGCTTCTGACACTACCATACACATATCGATACATCGCCGTTTCGCATTTTTCTTTTTTTTTTTTTTTTTTTTGTATAATACATTATACGTATTATACATACTTTTCATCGTACATACTTTTCAAAAGTTTTTAATAAACATGCTACAATTAGAATGGCGAATCTATAGGTAATATAAAACTATCTTGTGGAGGTGGCCATACAAATCAGAAGTGACAAACATACCCAAAGATTCTTTTGTCGTAGTTTCGAAATAAAATTTAGAATTTCTATTGAGAAATAAACTACATTATTTTATTTGAATTTGTTCTGACAAATATGTTGAAGGACTTAAGCTCAATTTAAAAAAAAGAAGATTTGACAGGTGCTACAAGCCAGCCAAAATGTGTATACCCACCACCATGGCTTGAGACTCGCAGTGTCATGTAACTGTTAATTGAAAAATAGATTGGCGTGATATATCTATATATCTTCTTAACATATCTTGCGCATAACACGCAGCTTGCTTTCCCAACGATATACTCGTATGAACAGAAATGTATTTTTAGAATTTGTCAACAACTTCAAACGCTCCCACACTTCAAACGGTGACATTAAGAAATTTGTGGCCTGAATTAGTTTTTCCCGAAACCATAGATTTCCGATAGCTGTTAACAGCTGTTAATTAAAGAATATAGAAACAACTTCAGAAAAAGATTAATTTTTTTTTGAATGGAAAAGTTTTATTTTTTGTACTGGGGTTATTTGACCACTTGCAATAGTTGCAATCACAAGGCCGTAAACGATGGACCGACTTATCATCAGTTAAACAAGCGTGGCAGACAATTCCTTGCTATACATAATTAGCAATTTTTCGGTTCTAAAAGTAAAGTTAATTAAAACACACAATAAAGCTGTGATTTCGGTGAAATTCTTATTCCATTATAATACTTGACTTTGCCATTACGTACGAAATACAATGTCATTTAAATGGCCGCCTCTAGATTGGTTATATCAGTGGATCCTTTTGTGGTAGTTTTCGACCACTTTTTCGCACATTTCTGGCGGTATCTCGGCGATAACTTGAGAAATGTTGGTTTTCAATGTTTGAGCATTATCCGAGATCTTTGACTTAGTCCCACAAAACAGCCTAACGGGGTCAAATCACAAAATCTTGGTTGCCAATTGATTACGTCAAGACGAGAAATTACGCTTTCTGGAAATTTCTCATGCAATTAAGTCAAAACGGCTCGTAGCGAAGCCCTGTTGAAACCACATATTTTTCAATTCATAATCTTCAATTGTAGGCCAAAAAGAGCCGTTTATTATACGGCCATGGCGCTCTCAATTAAAATTTGGAGTATTCGCCACACTTTCACTATCAAAACCGATATTTTCGGCAGTGCATATATTGCGATGACGCACAGGCGTGCCTGACCACATCTGTAACGCTTCCAGTCTCTTTAAATTTCTTTATAATGTTGCCAATTCTTTGCACAGTTGGTCGATTATTACGACCATAATCACCCCGTAATGTATGAAAAGTGCCCACGTTTGAATTAGCACTTTTGTAGTAAGTCTTAACTATTTTCACGCATTCTTCGGCTGTTGAACGATCCGTATTCGTAAATGGCAAACAAGTATTTAACAGCTGACAATCTTGCAAACATCACTACGTGGATAACCCTGTATTATCTTTATCAGTACATTAATAAATAATAGCGAAATCATTGTCAAGACGTAGTCTTTGTTTGAAAAAGATTTTTCGATTTGACAGGTTTCGAATTTTTTAATATTTTTCAATAGTATCGACTACCACCGGATATTGTTTCCAATAAATGAATGTCTGCTCCAACTGTTGGGAAAAAGCATTCAAAATGACTATTAATAGCATTGCCCAGCCCTTCCATTTTACACACTTGTGTAACCCACTGTGTAGCGGAATACATATATATACAGGGTAAGACATGTGCAAGATAAGTGGTCATGTTACCTAGTACTTAGCCGACTTAGCTGACTTAGCCGATTTTTTAGTGATGGTAGGTATTTATTACAGTCTTTTAACAATTACGCCCATAGTTGAGGAAATGTCTTAAATAAAATATTGCTTTTAATTTAGTAGCGCATGAATGGTAAAATTAGCGGACAAAACCTAAATCCATTTTAACGATTCAAATAATCACAGATCTTTCACTTTTTTTATTCACGCGTTAGCTGAAATAGTGAATGATATTTGTGATAATGACAACATCTTACAACGTAAATTGATGAATTTAATTAATTGGTGAATTCGATTTCAGTTGTGTAGATTAACTTAGATGTTCAGTACTTTATATATGGTTTAGATTTCTACTCATCCCATATTGCATGTTGAGACATTCCAACATCTCGAATATGTCTCTTTTCTTCCCCGGTATATAATGCCATGGACATTATCCTATTGAGCTGTGTATCCAGTTTCGCTAATAATAATATATTGTAAAAATGAGATGATGATTACCTTCCATTTGACCTCATCTCCCCTATGGTTTCCGATTCGCGAACATAACGTTCCTTTTTGGTTTTTTATTGTAGAGCAGATCAAAGAATTTTTCTTTTCTCACGTTTGTGTGGAATTTTTCGACTCCGAAATGATATTTGTTCTCCCAGGTTCAACTTACCTATTAAGAGGCATAAATATATGTAATTAATACTAATATTTCAAGAGAATTAAATGTCGTTCGCTGAATTTAAGAATTGCCAAACTTACTACTTCCCTCTCGAATGTGAGCTTACAAAATATTTTTTTCCATTTACGTTAAACTGGAAATGTCGTTCGTATCTATGAAGGTAGAATGAACACAGGTTGTAAGAGCCTCCATTATGACTGCCAATATATCGTCGCAACCATGGGATCGGTTTGGTTTCGGTACCAATGATGAGCCGGCATAATTTCCTGTTTACGGCGACGGTGACAACCACAGCAACGAAATACTGTTCAATGGAATGTTTATGTTTCCAATGATACTTAAAATTCAACAACATAACACCACATATACTGGCATGGCCAACAGCAAAGGACAACCACATCCTCTCCAGCTATTCACCGACTATTGCTTCAGCCAAGGGTATGTGAGTTTTTGCCTAACAACCCAGGTTGTTAAATTCGATGGTGTTTTATAACACACACACATGCACATTTTGTTAATAATATTATGAACTAAAATCTCCCGCCAATATTTGTAATACAAGCTCACTCATACATTGACCAACGCTTTTAATGAACAATTCAAGCGAAGCGCAACGCGAATTAAAAGTGATTTTATTACAGAAACTACGAAAAGCTTCCCCGCTGCTTCATCGGTGGAAGGTAATTAGGGTGACCAGATGGAAGTGAGCCATGATTTAGCTAATTAAATGTGAGTTGTGTTTTATTAGAATGGAAAAATTATTCGAACATCAAACGTTTTACATTGCAAGGCTGGGAGATGCCGGACAGCATATTTCGTAACATTAGATATAACTTCAGAAAGAAATTGTCTGAATTGATTACCGTTTTTCAAAACTGCGACACCATAGAGGGTTGCAGTTCTTTCAAAAAATTTTTAAAATACTATAAAATGCCACAAAAATAAATATTAATTATACTTTTAACGTGCAATAGCAATAGTTTGTTAATATAACACAGAAAGGCTAAAACTCATTATTTTTAAAATCTGTATTTTCACTAATCCTGGATCCTACCTAACCTCGAGCGCATTGTATGAAAAAATGGGGAAAATAAGGAAAAACATTTCCACAATTTTATTGAAAGAAAAAATTTTCAACACTTATAAATCCTATATTTCTTAATTGTAATGAATGACGATTTACTCGTTCATGCGCTCATTATTCCCTATATAGGAACCGTTTAGAGAGGCTTGATGACTTTTGAAATAGAATAATTTAGCAATTACGCTGATGTGCACTTCACATGAAGTAGGTTACTCTTCATGAAACCATACATTCTGTGCAGTTATTTCCTACACAGAATTTTCGCAACTTTTCTACCGCTTCCCAGGATTCTGCGCTGCGCAGCAAGATAGAGTTTTGCCCCTAAATAGCTTGCTCAATTCCTAATAGCACCTGTTTGCCACACACACTTTTAATTTTTTACCTGGCATTGTTTACATCATTGACGGTGGACTTTTGCTAAGTGTTTCACTATGTTTGAGAATGCTCGTATCTGTTGGCTGAAAACTGGACGCTAAGTCCGGAAAATAAGGCGGATGCATAGGAGCTTCTGCCGAGTCGCTATAGATTGCAGTGACCTAGAGTGTCCCGAAGAACGCAATTCCTCTCCTCTTGGCCAAAGCCGATTGTTTCAGGACGATTCTTCAGACGGTTCAATTGCTGACAATGCAGGTCCGAATTAAAAGATTGCCTGTAGGAAAGCTGTTCATAATAGACGAACCTTTCTGACGGCATGGCTTGACCACCGTTTGATCCGGCTCACCGCAATTCAGCTACGACTTTTTCGCTTCACATTGTCATAAGTGATCCAATTTTCATCACCAATCACCTTACGCCTCAGAAATGGGTTGGCTTAGTTGCGACTCGCAGAAGGAAATTCAGTCCATTGCGTTTTTTTGCGTTAACTCGCAAAGCACTTCAAGTTATTTTTTTTTTTTTTTTTTTTTTTTTTTTTTTTGTATTCAGCTTTATTTTCCAAGTTAATATTTCTGTCAGATGTTGCAGTGAAAGCTTCAAAATTGCTAAGTTGAGCAATCCAAAATGTGCCAATAGCGAAATAACTTTATTAATTTCTTTGGTTATTTCACAAAACCACTAAAAACGTTATACCCTTTCGGTTTCAATAAAACACACATAAAGCTGTGATTTCGATGAAACTTTTATTTCATTATAATGCTTGTGTACGATATACAATGTCATTTAAATGACCGCTTCTGGATTGGTTGCAGCAGTGGATGCTTTTCAGGTTCCTCCAGTGCAATTAAAGATTGTGCTGTGTTGTGTTTTGTAGTAAGTTTTATCCATTTTTAAGCTTTTTTTTTGGTTGTTAAACAATACATATTCGTAAATGGCAAACCTTTCACTTAATAAATAACACTTCAGATAACAGATATTTAACAGCTGACAGGCTTGCCAGATCGGTGATTTTGAAACCACTAAATGGGTTATCCGTATATAATTGTAATTTTTGACACGGCCAATGATGAGTGGGCGGGTTAGATACCGTTCACGACTTCGGGGTCCATGGATCCAAGTGCCCATGTTTGTCCAGCATAAAAAAAAAATACCCACACTAGGAAGACGGACGACAGTGACGTTCATTTCCCAGCATCGAGCCAGAACAAAACCAGGGAAGCACAGCTCAAAAGCAGCAAAGCTGAGGGTACTGGAAGCCTACCAACAGAGCTTTTTAAGAGCGGTAGCGATAAGCTGATGATAAGCAGGTATCAGGTAATAAACACGGTTTGAATCAATGAACACAATACCGCTGATTAACATGTAAACATATCGCGCGCTGTGCTCCAAAGAATCGGTCCACGTATCACAATAGCAGTCCTTTATTCATAGCAAAAAAGTTTTGTTGACAGTGATATGTCAAAGCCTAAAGCCTATCTTATCTAAACGAATTAGACCTTATCCATGCGGCATTTGACGTGGAAAAGCCGCATGTTCACACTGTGGCAAATATTGAAGAAAATTTAAGCACATCCGCACGTACGATCTTTTTATCTACCATCTACTATAAATATGGTTTTTATAGTCCGAAACGACAAAAATTGTATAAAGATAGGGCATAGCCAAACACAGCCTAAAATTATTTTGATCACATTTTACATCAAACGCGACTTTAGGCTGGGTGACAGTCTATTGTACGACCTCTTCAAACCACTCTTAAGTATAGAGAAGCTATCAGCAAAAGTTAAAAATTGTCAGAAAGACATGTAAATTGATAGAATAGTTTTTCGATTGCTTCAACCAACATCTAAATACACATTTTCGGTTTTTAAATAAACAATTAAACCCAAATCAGTGTAGAAAGTCAAATAACTTTGCCCAAAGTCATAATTAACGGCAAAAAAAGGCGAGGAATACCAGAAATAACCCCATTAGGATCAAGAC
Organism: Philornis downsi; assembly: GCA_019455685.1. NCBI lineage: Eukaryota > Metazoa > Arthropoda > Insecta > Diptera > Muscidae > Philornis > Philornis downsi. The sequence goes on along the minus strand of JAHXMU010022648.1, from coordinate 17,260 downwards.
AAATTGTAGAAGTTTCATGAAGGAGTTATTAGTTAATTTAAGAGAATTTAAACAATGTTGAGAACTTTAAAACAATTTATTAATTAAAATTATTGCATTGAAAAAATCTCTTAATAACTGCATGTCTTGATAATTTACCTGAAAGCTTTATTTGACTGGGAAACACGAATTATGAAATACTTTTAAAAAGTATGCAAATTTTTTGTTTGCCAATAGATGGCGCCAGCTGTAAGTGCTAGTCGATTCAGTCATAACCTAAACGTCACGAGCCCAACTTAAGCATATGGTAAACATACCGCTTCGATACAGTAATGATTTTCTTTTGACGTCATATCCTTTTGGATGCATGATTTTGTGGCAAATAATCGTCATATGTGGGAAGTATTGTTTTCTTCTTTCAATCGCAGAAAACGGCGGCTGAAACTCATTGAGAACTTCAAAACGTTTACGGAGATGCTGCTTTAAGTGAAACAACGTGTAGAGATTGGTTCCGTCGCTTTAAAGCGGTGATTTTGATGTTGGCGACCGTTCGCGTGAAGGAAAACGAAAAACCTTCGAAGACACCGAACTGACGGCATTGTTTGATAGGGATCCAAGCTACTTCCAAGCTATTGCATGCGTTGGGAATAATTCAAAAGCAAGGAACTTTGGTTCCTTATAAGTTGAAGCCAAGGGACGTTAAGCGTCGTTTTTCCGCCGGTGAACAACTGCTTCAGTAACAAAAAAGGAAGAGTTTCCTTCATCGTATTCTAATGGGCAATGACAAATGGATTCATTACGCGAAGAGGCACGAAAAAGTGATTCTTCAGCATGACAGCGTTCGGCCTCACATGGCCAAGTCCGATAAAGCCTGAAACGCTGAAATGAGAAGTCCCCCCATCCGTCATATTCTCCAGATACTGCTGTCCGATTATCACTTGTTCCGTTCGATAGCACACGGTCTGGCTGACCAGCAGTTCCACTTATATGACGACATCAAGGAATGGTTAGATTCGTGGATTGCCTCAAAAGATTAACAGTTTTATCGTAACGGAATTGGAGCTTTGCCAGACAGATGGGAGAAAGTAGTAGCCAGCGATGGGCAATACTTTCAATGAATCATTTGTAAACATGTTTTCATAATAAAGTTAAATTTTTATAAAAAACAAGAACAGGAACGGAAACATAGTTGCGCACCTGATAAATAAAAATTGACGTTTATTTGTCTGTTCATCTTTTAAGCCGATTGTATGTTGATCTGTTCTCTTAATATATTTTGAAGTTGATAAACGAGGGATGTCTCAAAACTAGCCGACCTAACAAAGAAGACACAAAAAGTTGGGAAACATTTTCTTTATTTTTCGACTTAATCTCCTTGTAGCTCGACACACTTTTTCCAACGATTTTCCATAATTTTATACACTGTAAGAAACTGTCAAGTTCCTTAAAACATCCACCAACCGCAGACTCCACATCTTCATGGTTGCCAAATCTTTTACCACCGAGCCATCTTTTCAAGTTTGGAAATAGAAAATAGTCCGAGAGAGATAAATTTAGTGAATGAAATTGTGGTAAAGCAATTCGAACTTAAATTCATTAATTTTGGTCATCGCAATAGTTGATGGGTGAACTGGAACATTGTCTTGATGAAAAGAAACTTTCTTTTTCGTCAAATGCGGCCTTTTTCCATAATTTCATCACCTAAATGCTGCAATAAATTACCATAATATTTGCCGTTGATGGTTTTTCCTTTCTGAAGATAATCAATAAAAATAGTCCCATGCGCATCCCAAAAAACAGACGCCATAACCTTGCTGCAGATGGAACCGTCTTCGCCCTTTTTGGACACCGGTTTACTTCATGTGGTTGCTCTATTGAAAGCAAGCGCGGCTTTCTCATCTTCAAACGCCTATCATTTCAGCTAATTCACGCACATTCAGCCGACGATCATCTAATATCATTTTGTAGATTTGCTTAACCGCGTCTGCCGGCTTGGCAGCTCGTACGGCCCCGTTTGAACTCTGCTATCCAATATTTTACAGTCGTCAAGGAATAGTCGTCCCCCATAATAAGTTCTATTTCAACTTTAATATTGGTTGGACTGAGACCTTTCAAATGGAAATATTAATTACATAATGGTGATCAATCTACAAATTCACTCAGATCGTTTACTTTTGATGACCCAAACAAAAATACCAAACAACGTGGCGCCTTGAAATTTAAAATATGTGTAATCTTACTTTTTACCAAAATAATTTTTTCACTGGAATTGGGACCGCCTTTGTATTTCACAAAATATTACAATTTTATATCCAGTATTAATAAAAAAAAGAATAATTTAATTGTCGCTGAAGGCAGTTTGTCCTGAAAATGTATGCTTCTGTAGTCCATTATCGAAAATGTCTGGGCATCCCTGACATATACCTTTATTCTTTCTGGCGAAAGTGTAAAAAGTGAATAGGAGCAAAGTTGGACAGACGCACAATATTATAGTCGGCCGATACCTACCAGGTCTGTGGCTTGATTTTGGGAGGGTTGCCAATGCTGTTTATTATTTTTAAAGACGCAAAATTTGTCAAGATATTTCATTTGGATGTCACTCAATGTTCATATTTTCAAGGATGGCAATCGCATCTTTTTTTTTTTTAATTCGTGCAAAAAAAAATCAAAGAAACAAGTTCTAATAAAACAAATGCAGACAATCCAACAAAATAATGTTCAGGAATTTTATGAATTTGCAAGTTATTGGGTTTGAAAGAGTGCGGAAAAGTTAGTTAAATGAAGTCAGTATCCAATCGAATACTGTACAGGGTTGCCCATATTCGACGGACCCATCTGGCAACGCCATAACTTTTGACAGAGATGGCAGATCGCTTAATGACATACCGCGTTTGAAGCGTCAGTCCAAGCAGATTTTTACCATGGAACAATACACGCCACGCGAGCGCTCTGAAATAGTTGAAATTTACATTCAACAGAAGAAGTCAATCGTGAAAACTCAACGTGCTTCTAAAATATTTAAAAATGTGAGAAGTGCGCCTTCTAAGAACACCATTAAGCGTTTATACGAAAAATTTTCGACTGATGAGGCTCTTTCTAATCCGAAGAGGCCAAATAAAAGTCGACCAAGGCGATCGGCCGAGAATATCGCTGCCGTACGAGCCAGTGTTGAGAGGTCCATAAGAACATCCCAAAAACGCCGTTCTCAGCAGTTGGGCATGGCTCGGTCCACTTTACAACGGATTATTCGCGTTGATTTGCATTTGTTCCCGTACAAAATTCAATTGACGCAAAGATTGTTGCCTGCGGACAAGCCTCGTCGATTGGAATGGGCCCAACGAGTCATCGAAATGGCCGATGATGACGAGCAATTTTGGAGCAAAATTATCATGTCCGATGAAGCCCATTTCACATTGAATGGGACCGTAAATAAGCAAAATTGCCGTATTTACGCCACTGAAATTCCTCAGGAGATTCAAGAATTGCCTCTTCATGACGAAAAAGTCACAGTTTGGTGCGGCGTTAGTGCGAAAACGGTCATTGGGCCGTTTTTCTTCCAAAACGAAAATGGTCATGCTGTTACCATCAACCAGGAGCGTTATCGCGACATGATGACCAATTTTGTGATGCCAATTATTTGTCGAAAGCGTATGAGGCAGTTCTGGTTTCAACAAGATGGCGCTCCACCGCACACAAGTCGCATAACAATCGATTTTCTGAAGAATTTGTTTCCGGGCCGTTTGATGTCGAAAAGTGGTGATTTGGACTGGCCACCGCGTTCGCCCGATTTGACTCCCGCTGACTTCTTCTTGTGGGGACATTTGAAGTCAAAGGTTTACGTTAACTAGCCAAGGACCGTAGAAGAGCTCAAGGACAACATTCGTGAAGAAATAGCCGCTATTCCGGCCGAAATGTTGGCGAAATCGATGGAAAATGCTGCAAAAAGGGCACAATACGCCATCAACGCCAGAGGCGGCCATTTGAGAGATATCATATTCAAAAATTGATGTAAACAAATCTACTTGGAACAAATTAAATGAATAAGATTGCCAACCGCCAAATTTTTATTTTTTTCTTTGATTTTTTTTTTTTTAAACATGGGTCCGTCGAATATGGGCAGCCCTGTATAATCCAATTGGATATCATTAGGGGAGATTTGCTTTATAGTTGAGAGAGTTTGTTGAAGTAGTCTGTGGCTATGCAGGTGGGTATGCGTCTTAGCGATGCCCAGCTTCCTTAGTGCTTGATTTCGATATATTGCTCTCTGCTCAATCTCATATGTGCTTTAGTTACGTCATAGGTGGTCGTCTATCCGAGACTGTAATCAATCCAGACAGATGTGGCCTCGCCTAATCTGAAGCGTTCGCACACACTGCTGTATCCCCCATGGAGAGATATTGTCTGATTGGAAGACATGCAGTGAGGTCGAAGGTTGCGTCTAGTGACTTCTGCAGGAACTGTGGGGATGAAGAGAAGGAGGAGTCCACGGAACACCTTCTATGCAATTGCCCCGCCCTAGCGAACAGGCGGGGATCAATACTGGGCTCTTATTTCCTCAGAGACTTAGGAGATTTGGGCGATATATGTATATGTATATTGTCCTACTTAACAGCTTCTTGAGGTGCTCAGGATGGTTCAACGGGGGAAATTAGGGACATCCATATCTGTAATTTTCATGGTATTACAGTGGACTGTACAGTCCAAGTGAGTCTGTCTATTCAGACTGCCACACTGAATTAACCTAACCTAGCTGCAAACAGGTGTTCGCACCACGGAACACACCCACGTCCATGACACTCTTACCATGTCGTCAATCTGATTTCTCACGTTATAATCAGGAGATAACAATGTTTAGTGTGGAGATCTTTATGCAGGAGTCTGATTTCACATGCTGCCGCCATGTTATGTGGTACGCCGTAAAAAACCAGTTGCAATTCACTTGCAGAAGTACTGCTATGCAAGGTGAATTCTCCGACTGTTAGACAAACAAAAAAAAAAGATTTTTTTTTACAGTAAAAACTCAGAACAATTTTATTGTCAAAGCTGCGGTCATAAAATGTATGTATGAACAATACAACACAGCTTGTGAAGAATTTTTTGCTTCGATGCGGATTGCGTCTAAGTCTGTTACGTACTGTAAATTCACATCCTAATGTATGCCCTTCTGTATGACAACTGCAGCAGATGTCATAGTTTTGCGACGAGCACGTCCTTGTTCTTTCCGTCACATCTGAATTGCCGTAATGTAAGCTTTATATTTGTCAATGATATCTGTCAATGGGGTAGATGCATTTCTTTATAAAACGTTTAAATATTCCATATCCTTGAATCATGGCATGGGGTTAAGCTAATTATAACTATCTATTTAGTTTTATTTCCAAGACATTTCATATTTTCGTCTATTCTCAGAGATTTACTTTAGTTTTTTTAAGTAGTTGCGTAAGCTTGAATTGCAAAAATTAGCGCTTGACAAAACAATATCTTTTCCGTTTCGTGCTTTAAAATAGTCTGAATGCATTACTTACAATACATAAAAGCTGTTAAGACATGATCTTTTTAGAACAATTTTAAAAACGAATGATTGACATAAATGGCAAAATAGTACTAGAAAGAGCCGTGTCAAATGGATATGGTGGTTGTTTGATGATATTTCCTGAGTTTTCGTTCACAATTATGACTTTGAAGGATTGTGCATTTTGGTGGCACAAAATCATTAATTCTTCTTTTCACAAATCTGGCCTTTTTCGACAAATTTACTGCCTCAAATGCCCATTTCGAAAACTGTTGACTGGTTAACAGATCCAACTTGTAAATCCAAATTGAACGTGGGATCAGAATCGAGTCATTCCAACATGTCTGCAGTGACTTTTGTGCGATTGGGTTTTAGAAGAAAATGCAGGTCTTCTGAAATTAGCCCAGCCGCAATGCTTTTCATACGCAAACTATAATGTAAAGTGTAACGAATTGATCCATGGGACAAAAATAGTTCATCGGGTATCTCAAAGTTAAATAGCCATCTTCTTCACTTTATCGATCTTTATGGATGTTGAAGACATTGATGGCCGACAAGAGCGAGGCAAATCTTCAACCACATATTGATCACTTTTGAATGTACTATATCGCTCATAAGTACATGGTTTTGGTAAATATACTTAGCATTTTCATCCATTCGGCAAAAGAAACTACATTTTCATTCGCCGTAAAAATCTCAAAACAATCTAAAGATAAACTGACGACCTTGATCCTTGTAAACAAACTAAATGCCAGTTCGTGCTCAAGCTCCACGTCAATATAGAGGATAGTTGTGCCAACTTTGCAGGAAAAACAAATTTTGTCAAAAATTTTTAACTTAACGTTAGATGTATCTGTTTTTGTCTGTATACTGAAAGGTTGCTGAATCACAAAAATGTAGAACTTTGAAATGGATATATCGATTAGCTTTAAATGGCGCCCATATATTAGATAGTTTTGAATTGCTGGGTCAGCAAAAATGTTGAACTTTAAGGTGGGTATGTTTGTCAGCTCTTGATAATATTAGCGAAGGCAAATCTTAATATTCACACATGCAAACGTAAATATGAATAAGTAAATATTGTTATTCATGGCTTAACCACATTCCTAATGTCCGTAAAAAGATAATGGAATTTATAATTTTGTTACACTTAAACAATTTTGATATGTGGTAACCCCAATTGACCATTATCTCTCAATATGACTCCTTTATATATTCGTATGTATGTATGTATAATGTGTAACACACCCTTTTCCATATATTAACAAAAGGCTGGCTGGCCATCATGTCTGCTGCCGGGAACGGATAGCATCATAATTATTCATCGCTATATCAGATCCAATAGCTGCAATATTATGTCAATTGACAAAATCAAGGGTTTAATTAAAATTCCATTTCGCACAACGTATTCCCGGACATTTACAAGTTATTAACAAAATCAATGAAAATAATGGGTACAGTGGGTTGCCATGATTGTGAGATATCAAAATAATATTTCATTGAATTCATCATCACTGTACGAATTAGCTATTGTTTGTGAAAGGATATGTGATTCGTTTACTTCAGTACTTCATTGTCATCAATGCCACGAATGCCTCTATTTGTAACAAATTTCAATTATGTTGGCCTGGTATTTTTACAGAATAAATGTACCTATATTTAACATCTTGTGGTGCCTGCCAATAAGTAAAGTAAAATCCAAACAGAGACATCGAACTAGACAGCCAAGCAGAGGGTGGAATGGTGGCGAATTGCGAATTTCCACAAACATTTGTAAAAATTGTACTTTTGTAATTCAATTTCCTTTTTAATTAAAAATTCTCTCAAAAGCAATTGCACTTGTTCATAATTGTTCTGAAGTTCATTAAAGTTTATGACAAACAAATTGACATTAAAAATGGTATGAGAAAATGCTCGAAAACTAACAAAACTACGTGAAAAAGCAAAATGCATTTAGCATTTGACAACATTTGTGTTTTACTTCATGTGCACTTATATAGATTGCTGGTATTATAGATAAGGAGCTGTGGATGACAACTAAATAAAAAATTCTCAATGAACGTTATTCGTTTTTGGTTCTGAAATTGCGAATAGAGAAAATAATCAGACCAAGAAACAAAATAGGAATAAATTATACTCCAGGTTATTTAACCACATGGAATGCATAGATTATTTGCTCAACAACCCGAATCATATTCCCACAATTTTCACTCCACATTATTAAAAAGCATGTAGCTTTTAGAACTTTTTGCGGATACACATACAGAAAGATATTCAATCTACAACGATAAAAAATATGACTAATATGAGTATGACTATGACCTTGCCTGCAGATGGAACCGTATTTGCCTTCTTTAGACACGATTCTCCCATTTCAGTCCACTACTTTGACTGTTACTTTGTCTCAGGTGTGAAGTGGTGGACCTATGTCTCATCCATGGTTATAAATCGAGGCAAAAAATACGCTTTATTGCGGTGAAACACTGCCAAACACTCTACTGAAACATCTTTACCACGCTGTTTTCTTTTTCTATCGCGCACAGCTTTCTCATCTTCGGTCAATACGCGATGTATAGCACTTTTTGAAATGCCTATCACTTCAACTAACTCACGCACCTTCAGCCGACGACCATCTGAACCGTATCTTGCGTAGACACCTCAATTGGTCGACCACTGCGATTTTCGGCTGGACAGCTCGTACGGCCCCGTTTAAACTCTGCTACCCTTTATTTTTCAGTCGTAAACGAAGGACCAACCTCTCCTAGAATAGAATATAGCACGGATTTAATATTCGTTGGGCTGAAACCTTTCAAATTGAAATATTGAATTACATAACGGTGACCTTTTAATTTTGATGGCTCAAATAAAAATACTAAACAACGTGGCGCATTGAAACTTAAAATATATGTTTTATGAGGTCGCCACTTTTCACACAAACAATTTTTTCTATACGTCACGTCGGCTAGTTTTGGGATTTCCCTCGTATTTGCGAAACTTAAATTACGGCAGTCAACGAATAAGGGATTACAGGGGGAAAATTGAATTTCGAGAAATTTGTCAATTCATATAACAGGCACCCGTTTTAAAACCTGGAACTAACTTTCTCAAAAGTAAGTTGTGTTCCAAATTATACACGAATATACATGATCAGAAAATAACCGTTATTTTCAAATTTGGTGAGTTACGTATGTTCGATTTTCGCATTTTTCCCCCTGTTATGTTGGTACACATGTCTGTTATATATGTTGACAATATCAGCCATTTTGGATTGTCAGTTTGTTTTTGACAGATAAAAAAGTTAGTCGTGTTTTGGTGTGCTCTTCGATTTTTTACTATTCGAAAAAATGGATCAAAGAAACTGTATTAAGTTTTGTGTAAAAAATTAAATTAAATGTGCAAGGACATTTAAAATGTTGACTGTGGCGTTTGGCGAGTCTACTGTGAGCAGAACACAAGGTCATTTGTAGTATAACCGGTTCAAGGAAGGCCGAGAAGATGTCAATGACGATGCTCGTCCTGGTCGCCCGAACACGTCAGCAACCGATGAAAACATTGAAGAGGTGAAGAAAATGATTTTGGATAATCGTCTCATCACCATTAGAGAGGTTGCTGATCATGTTGGCATATCGTTCGGCTCATACCAAGCAATTTTTCGGAGGTTTTAGGCATGAAACCTGCGGCAGTGAAGATTGTACCAAAATTGCTGTTGAACGTCATCAACGACGATCCAGATTTTCTCAAAAAGGTCATAACTGGTGGCGAATCATGCGTGTATGGCTATAACATTGAAACCAAAGCCCAATCCCCAATGGATGCGTCCAGAAGAGCCAAGACCGAAAAGAGCACGTCAAATTCGATCAAATGTAAAGATTTTGCTCACTGTTTTCTTCGATGGCAATGGCATGGTGCATCATGAATTCTTGCCACAAGGTCGCACGGCCAATAAGCAACACTACCTTGAAGTTATGCGCCGTTTGCGCGAAACAATTCGTCAGAAACGCACAGAATAGTGGAAAAACCAACCATGGATTTTGCACCATGATAACGCACCAGCTCACACATCGATGCTTGTGCGTGAATCATGCCTCAACCACCGTATTCACCGGACTTGGCCCCCGTTGACTTTTTCCTCTTCCTAAAACTGAAGAAAAGCATTTTGCTACGATTGAGGAGATAAAAGAAAAATAGAAACAGGAGCTGTTGGCAACACCAAAAAACGCGTTTCAGAAGTGTTTCGAGGATTAGAAAAAAAAACGCTGACATAAATGTATTATATTTGAGGGGGATTACTTTGAAGATGACAAAATAGTTATTGATGAATAAATAAATAGTTTTTGACAAAATTGAAAATAACGGTTATTTTTTGATCACACCTTGTATAGTTTGAATTGGTCATCTTAATCGCCGTTATGGTCCATTTTCATCCTCAGATTTTACATTAGCAAACGTTTGAACGTGAAAGATTTGAAAGGAAGAATATGTGAGTAAAATTGTTAATTTCTATGGGAAGTACCAGTTGGAACGTGTTTAAACAGTCGATTTTTTTCCAATTTTGTTATATGCTATTGCAGTAACTTTTACAACTACGAGTTACAAGTAAAAAATTGTAGAGGTGGACCGATATCACCCATTTGCGAGTGCCGGCTTCGATCTGCCGTTAGGCTATGACAGCCTCCCCGACAGATAGACATCGCTCAATTCACTTAAATAATCGTGAAGCACATTTGGTCACAATATAGTTGGTATTTTAAAAACATCTTTTGGGGTGTTACATTTTTCCCGTATCAATTGATATAAACCTAGGGTGAAAAAATAATGATTGTGCGAGCTTCTGGAACATACATTTACGAAACAGTTTTCTTCATTTATTAAGTGCTCTCTGTGTAACAGTGATTCAACTTAGTCTTCATCCACTTATCTCTTGATATTTTTATTGTTTAATTCGTACAATAGACGTTTCTTCCCTTTAGTTCAACTACCTCCTTTTCTCCCTTTGCGGTTCACAAATAGCCATAGTTGTTATAGGCTTCAAAAGTGTATACGAGTATACATGAAGGGCGAACAAAAGTTACCGTTGCAAAATAAACCAGAAACCTGTCCGTCCGTCCAAGTTCTCTTTCAAGTTAGTTACATATTGCAATTTTAAATTAATTCCAACAAAAATTAACTTATATATTTTCTATGTCGTAAGCATGAAAATGTGGGTTAACAGATACATGTATACAAATTGAATTACAGGCTACTTATAATCGCTTAACGAAGGTACAGTTTTAGTTGCTATTTAACTAAACTTGGCATATATGATCTGTTTTAATAGCGTAGCAGCCGCTATTGCAAATGGACCTATTTTGAAAACAAAGCCTTTGCGAACATTTAATATTAATGATAACCTGTGTCCGGCCGTATCAAACTCTCTGAATCAAACTCAGATTAAAATTGGAAATTTACATTGATAAGTTTTAGGAAAATCGAATATTTTCCATTCTGTTGTCAAATAATAGAATTTATACTCATCTCAAGATTCGTACAGTACGAGAAAAAAATTCAAAGACCAATATTCTAGTAAAAATCTCAAGCGCAGAATCAATTTGAATTCTAATGGAAGATTAAAAAAGGACTAATTCAAGAAGTTTTCTTAAATATTTTGACGAACGTGGAATACAAATTGATAAATCAGTTCTTTGAAAAGTTTGCAATCACATTAAGGTATTGGTAAATAAAAGCTGCTCATTACTAAATGCACGAATAAATTGGGTTTAATACGACATCCCCAATAGATAACAAAAACAACCCCTACGTAAAAAACTGTCATCGTTATTCTGCAGAACCAGTCTTATTTTGTTGAGTTTGAGGAAATGAAATATCACTATATTAACTATGCGTCTTAGAAAAATAGGTAACATCCGTCAGGTTAGGTTAGTCTGGCAGTCTGAATAGACAGACTCACTAAGACTGTATAGTCCATTGTGATGCCACGAAAAATAGAGATATGGATGTTCCTAGTTTACCCCCTTTAACCATCCTGAGTGCTTGCAAGTGGCCAGAGGCATGCCCGCGGACTCCAACTCGGCTGGAGTCTGTAAGGTTGTCCTTAGTTTTACTAGTTCGTCTGCTCTGCAATTCCCTGGTATGTATCTGTGGCTCGGCACCCACATAAGGTGAATGTTGAAATGCTGAGCCATCTCGTTAAGATATCTGCGGCAACTCAGGGCTGATGTTGATTTCAGGAAGACAGAATTCAGGGATTTAATGGCAGCTTGACTATCAGAGGACGTGATGAGGACGTTACATCTCAGCCATTCTGCCACTTCCCTAATGGCCAAAATTTCAGCCTGATAAACACTACAGTGATCACTACAGTGATCAGATTGTAGTCAATAGTGTCTGTTATGCCAGGCACCATATTAAGGATCACACTGTGACCGTATCCGCTGTTTGACCACTGTGACAGCTCTCTTAGTCTTACATCTGCTACTGAAGTTTAACTTATGCCAACTTAGTGGTTGATGGCAGCCCCAACACTAAAATTGGATGCGGTGGACCGATAAGCCGAACATTTTAAATAATGTTATTACAAAAACAAGAATAAGAACAAAAGATCTGACCACCCCACATGCTGATCGACACCTCAAACGTTATTATGACATTGATTTAAGAATATGCAATCGGAATGTCCGCGCTCTTTACAGTGAATGTCCTTGATAAATACAAAGCTGACTTCATCGCCATCCATAAGGTGCAATGGGCAGGAAAGGTATGCACTCAGCGTAAAAAATGTGACCATACTGCCGCGCGGACGTAGATCTGTGTAAGAGATTTAGACACATTCGTGTCGCGAAATGTTTTCCAAAGCGAATTATTTTCTTTACTATGCTGAAGTGTACACACGCCCCGACATAAAACAAACACGAGCAGACCAAATATGTATTCTCTGAAGAACCATATGGTCCGAAAAAAACAAATAATCGCCGCGTCTATTCGCATTCTTGAGCACTGCCGCAAACACCGTGGTTTTACGTGGTGAGTGTGAGTATGGTAAAGAATTTCACATACTGTCTGAGGAAAAAGATGCTGCATACATGGCAACGCTATAGCCAATGCTATTGGGAAATGGTACAAGGAAAAGTAAAAAGAGCCAAACTATCTTTTTAATTGGAAGAAATGCTACAGATGATTTCTTGAAGACTGGTGGAGATGAACTAATGCGTCAGCTCTTAAACATGATTTGGCTCGGGAAATGCGTACCCTGTGAATTAAATTTGAGTGTATTATATTCTGTGTTAAAAAAGGCGATCCTAGCCTATGTGCCAACTACGCGTTGTAAGGTTATATCTAGTGGGATACGTGAAAAACTAAATTCCATTCTATCCTTTAGACTTGTAAACTTGTAAACTTTAGAAATGGTAAATTAACATCTGACCAAATATTCACACTGCGGTACAAGAGGCGACTAAAACTTCGTTGGAAAATCAGATTTTCGAAATACTGTCGGAGCTTGGGATGTTGAATAGGAGAAAAAGCGAAGGATACCGGCATATAAAAGGCTTTCTGTCTTTTCTATATATAGCTTTCGGTTTCAAACTTAAATAAAACACACATTACGCTGCGATTTCGATTAAACTTTTAGTTCATTATAATCTCGCCATTATGTACGAAATACAACGCTACTTAAATGGTCGCCTTTGGATTGCTTGCAGCAGTGGATCCTTCTGATATTTCTTCAGCGCCATTATCCAAAAAGTATGGCCCAATGATACCTTCAGATCATAATGCGCACCAAGCAGTCACTTTTTCCGAGTGCAATGGCTCTACCACAGTAACTTCTGCGTCCTCCGAGCCCCATATGCGAACATTTTGCTTGTTGATGTAACCACCGAGCTAAAAATGAGCTTCATCACTGAAGAAAATGTTGTTCGATTGAAAGCTCTCGTTTGAATCTCCACTTTTGTAGTGAGCTTTGACTATTTTGACATGTCCTTCGGATTTAAATACTAAATAACACTTCAGATGAAACCACTAAACGGATAACCCATTATAACTGATGATGTAACGATGAAGTCCAACTCCATGTCATCCTTGTGACTGATTGCTGAATTGACTGCTACTCTAACCAAATACTTAAAAACATTTTAAATTTTGAAATGCCTATTTGACCCCGCAGCTAAAATGCCAATTTGGAAATGCCTATTTGACCCCGCAGCTAATTGGTGTGCATTCTTCTGTACCCTACCAAAAAAGTTATCAATTAAGTTACCACTGTGAACAAAACACTCTGTCAAGAAATATTGTTATGCTAAATTTTAAAATTTTAACTCATAGTTTAGGAATACAATTTCTGACACTCTCTATACACTACCGGCCTTCACTTCCGTATGAAATGAACGCTGTTGTCGACAACAGGGATCACATTTAAACCGCCAACGTCATCAGCTACACCAGCGACAACGAAATGTAACCAACTCAACCATGTATTGCTGTCAGACCGCAACTAATGCAACAAAGTAATGCAAAAACATAAACGCTTGTTGTCAGACATTCAAAATAATCAAATGGTAAGTTTGAAATTAAAATTGTTGAATGCTTGAGATATTCGTCGAAGCTAATGCAACATATTTCATGAAATTTCTGACGACAAGGCGAAAGGTGATTGTAAATGAGCTAAATCGACTTACAGAAATTCCAAAATTCAGTATTCTCCTGTACTCATAGACTGGAGTAATTTCAATTTTTGACCATTGCGGCATATTATTATGGTTGCCAGAATTTGAGAAACCGATCGACTAACCACGCCCTTTCTGATACCTCCCATGCAAATAGCCGCTTTATGCCATATATTATTATGTTCATATCTCCCATACAGTCGCACTGAATTTAATTACATTTGGTACACACTCTCAGAATAAAAATGGGCATCATTGACACGGCCCTTCCGTTATGTCTCAAACAAACTGGCCGCTATCTCCACCTATCAAGTCGTAGCCACATGCGTTTGGCCACGTCTAGGTCGGTCTACCATTAATTACTTGTACAACGACGATACTTCCCATTATCGGTGATGAGACCCACATATTTTTCAGAGTATTTTTCTCCCAAAGACTCCCCAAACTGATTTATCTGTTAGTGTTGAAACTCAGAATTCTGCACCATACAGTAAGATATGTAAATCGGGCATCAGATACATATATAGTGTGATTTTTGTTAATCGAGAGGGGGGCTTGACACTAAATTGCTTGCTAAGCCGAAAACTGCGCCTGTTTGCAAGCAATTCTCTCCTCTTATTCTCCATACCGACATCATCGGTTTTATTAACAGCGGAGCTGAGGTAGATGAATTCATCTACCACTCCAAACAAATGATCGCCAACGAGTAGACTCTTTGTTCGTTGAAACAAGTACACTGGTTTTGTCCTCTTTTAATGCCAGACCTATTTTTGGTGACTTCTTCGCATTGCTTTTTAGCCGGCAACACTTTTTCTTCCCAGCTACTGGCATTAAAATGCTGCAGAAAATTGGTTATGCGGTGAGCTCACCGTCTTTTTCCTCATGTGCGTTCTAATGTGGATCTTAGCATTTTGGTAAATTTAATGCTTGGTAATTATTAAACTGTGAGGAAAATGTCCAGCAGGTGCAATGTGATTGCCAGGTGTTTCATCGTTTACCAGTCCTAGCATTTCCTGAATGGCAGTTGTTTATTGTAAATTTATAGGGGTCGTCAAATAATCGAATATACAGGCTTCAGTAGTGCAGGGAGTTCTGGTACTCCGCATGCATATCATTAAATCATGATCCTTTAAATGTTTGCGGGGGTGGTCAACAATAGATTATTTCCTTGCATTCAAATTTTCATTACCAACGCTGTGGCAAATCTAACCATCTGAGTTCTGTATACCCCCAACTCCCGTTGTTTTATCAAATGTCATGTAACAGAGTTTCTTGGTGTTGCTGCGTAAAGTATGATTGGCAGCTCTTTGGTGATTGATCCACGCTGCATCCCCGTGGCAATGCAATGTGTGTAAAATCATATACAAAATTTTAGACATTTTGAAGGGAAAGTTTGCCTTACAGCAGAAAGTTAGTTTCAGTATTGAGTTCAGTTCGCTTTCCAAATTAAACATAACGCAATCATCTGTTCGTGCTGGCAAACTCTCGACGTGAGAAGTTTCTCTTGCTGTAAAACATTTCCCTTCTCTTGCACCCAACCAAATTTATGAGCATCAAACAAAGTAATACATTTCGCAGCTGCAGCCGAAAGGCAATCAAATTACTTCTGTGGATCAAGGAAAATTACATCATTATTTCGCTTTGGTTTCCCCCAAACACACGCTTCATTACGCTTCTTAAACTAAATCAACTCAACGCTGTTTTAATGTCAACGTGCAAACGTTAGAAAAGCCCATCAACGTCGCAACCATTCAAATGCGGTTTGACGCGGTTTGAAAACCAGAAATTATTCACATTAATTTCGTGCCAACATTTTCGCAGTAATTCAACGTTTTCAATGACAGGCTGTCTGCCTATCTGTCCGAATTTGTGGAATATTTAGTTGCATTTTCCGAATGGAAATTTGAATTTCTAAATTAACGTTCGCAACTCATCACGGCTCAAGTCAAACACACGAATCGCGGTTTGAAGTGAATGGATGGTTTCATTTTTATTTGGTTTCGTCTTCAACTGAGACGAAAATATTTCCACTGATTTAGGAATTTAATTACATTTTGTGTTTTAAACAAACACTGACTAAGGTGTAAGGACGTAAACTAACGAATATGTCAATGACGCCGAATGTCAAGCATGCACCCGCGTATATAATGAGTAGTGTCAAAACCACATGGCCTCAACCATTACTCGCAGTAAATTAAGTTTATGCACTTGACGGTGTCAACCAGCAGGTTGGTGTGTGCGTCGAGTAGGGAATACAATTCGCCATTTCCCTGTCGTGATATTACATTTCCATGCATGCTAAAGGAAAAAACTTTGCTAGGAATTTGCGAAAATTTGTGAGATCTTGCATGGATGGATGTTTTTTTCGAGTATCTTGTGAAGGTAAAAGACAAAAACATTGGATTATGGCAGTATTAAATTTATTCACATCTTAAGTTACCGAATGTTCTCTGATTACAATGCGAGTTAACGACACTCGAACACATAATATTAGAAAAATAAGTGGATAAGGATAAGTATCTAAACGGATAAACATAGATTAAGCAAATGAATAATAACTAGAACAATAACAAATAGAAAACCATGAAACTCTAGATCAAGAATTTATGTAAATAAAAAACAAGGCAACATGATCTAAAATATTGTAAACAATAAACAACCAAAAACATCCAGATATTTTGCTAAACTATATTACTATTAGGATACAAACAGATTATTAAGACCAACAACCAGACTGAGATAAGAATACGTAAACGTCCAGATTAAGGATCAATTTGTAAATGTGTTTTTTGAAAATATGGTCATCATTGAAAAACGAACATGTTTACTCTAAATATGTTTGTCTAAGAAAATAGTTTATGACGAAAATTTAGTATTTAAGAACATAAAAATAAAATTGTAGTCATTGAAAGAAAGTACAGTGTAAGACCACATACTCGCAGTGTTCAAGTGTTCACACTCAGAAAAATTTAGAAAATAAAGTATTCGTCAATATTATAATTTTTTTTTTTCGATTCGCGATTTCGCTGAGGACTTCAAATGATGAAGATTTTTTCATGTCAAACTCGAAATTGGATGGAAACTAGTATAAATTAAGTATTATTATATA
>JAHXMU010022645.1:30794-50138 GCA_019455685.1 Philornis downsi | reverse complement strand
TTTTGTAACCCAAGAAATTCTGATATGGCAAAATGCATACGTTATAATTTAATCAAGTTTGAAATGATTTAGCAGACATTGGGGGCCATAATTTCCAGAGATATTGAAACTTGGTTACTGCCTTTAAGGATGCCGAATAATAAAATAATATTAAAGTGAAAGTATTACAATTTACAATGAAAATTTTGGTAAGGATTTAATTGTAGTACATGCACTACAATACATTATTAATAATTTCGCACAAGCAACTGCGAAAGATTCCTGAACGTATGATTCATATTAATTCTGCTGCGGCTTATGGCGTACTATTAATAGTAATTTAACAACAAGGCATAAAGCCAATTGTCTGAATTGTACAAGTAACAGTGTCTTAAGCTTATTCTTATTTTTGAGCGAGTGATAAATGTAGAAGCTTTTTACTTTACTCAATTTTGAAGTGACTTAATGGACGAGTAAATCATAATTGTGAGCCATAACTTGCAATGATAGTGAAATTTGTTTATTGTCAACAAAGAAGGCGTTCAATAAAATGATGTAAACGAGAAAGTATTGCAATTTAAAGCCAAAATTTTGTCGAGGAATAAGTTATTGCATAAGACATTAGATAACATTATTAACAGGTTTCTAGTAAATATAGAGAAATGTTTGAAAATCTACTGATTTCAAAACATAATTGACACAGATTCCATAACAGTTTGGAAGGTATGAGCGGCTAAATTTAAATTAGAGTGGCCTACGGTAGGAAATGATAGGACCATAGGCGAATATGCTACATAAAGTTACCTTATTTATAATTTTATTATATTATAAATTTATTTGAAAATATGCCGATTCCTAGAGATATTGTTGACATCAGTTCTATCATATCTTACGTTGCATTTTAACAGCAAATTGACAACTATAGATTATAATGGATGATACTAGAAAAAAATGTGTTTTTAACAAAATTATAATTTATTACACCTATTAATATTATTAATATTTTTACAAGTACGCAAATCCTGATTTGGAAATGCAGGATTAATATGAATTCCAAATCATATCGTGGCATATTACTCACAAAAAGTTCGGAAACTGCCTATAAACCAATGATAAGATCCACAAGATCAATGAATGATAGTGAGCTAAGTGACTTTCTCTTGTATAGAATGGCATATTTTTTAAGTGATAAATATTTGTAGAATTTCTTACAAATATTAATTTTTTCTGAGAAATATAATGTTATTTAAATGACCGCCTTTGGATTGGTTGCAGCAGTGGATCCTTTGGAGGTAGTTTTCGACCAAATTTTCCCACATTTCGGACGGTATCTCGGCGATAATTTGACAAATGTTAGGTTTCAAATGCTCTAACGTTTGAGGATTATCTGCGTAAACACGATCTTTGACGTAGTCCTACAAAAAAAAACCCAACGGCTTCAAATCACATGATCTTGTTGGACAACTGACGTTGCCAATACGTGAAATTACGCTTTCTGGAAACTTCTTATGTAATAAAGCCAAAATTGGCAGTGTTGTGTGTCTCGTGGCACCGTCTTGTTGAAACCATATGTCGTCCAGTTCACAATCTCCAAGTACAGGTTAAATTAGTCGCTTATTATACGGCCATAACGATCTGAATTAAAATTCGGACTATCCGCCACATTTTCAGTAACAGAAGCGATGTTTTCGGCAGTGCGTACACTACGGAGAAGCTCGTGGCGCCGTCTTTTTGGAACCATATACCGTTCACAATCTTCAATTACAGGCTAAAAGAGTCGGTTATCATGCAGCCATAGTGATCTGATTTGAATATAAACAACAATGCAATAACATTGCGTTGAACCAACCGTCGTCTGATACGCTTCCATGGCTTGAGGAACTTTATATTGAGAATTCCACGTACTGTAGCATACTGGACAAGGTCCAGAGGATGGTTTGTCTGTGCATCACAGGTGCGCTCTGCATCAGCCCATCTGATGCACTAAATGTGAGTTTGCATTTACTACCCCTGGACATAATTAGTATGCAGACTGATGCAGCTAGGGCGGTAAGACTAAGAGAGCTGTCACAGTGGTCAAACAGTGGTTATGACCACAATGTGATCCTCAACATGGTGTCTGACATAACAGGCACTACTTACTACATATACACTCTGTCTGAACCACTGTTCTTATATCAGATAGAGATACATGGAAACGTTGAACTCCTGATATAAGACCGTATGTCGACTTATACATTGATGGCTCAAAATTCAAAAATCACGTATATTTCGGAATCTATTCTAAAGACCTGAGGCTGAGCATGGCGAAGAAACTACCTGAACTCTGAAGTGTTTATCAGGCCAAAATTTTGACCATTAAGGAAGCGGCAGAATGGCTGAGGTATAAAATCCTCACCACGGTGGGGATTAACATATTCTCTGACAGTCGAACTGCCGTTAGGTCCCTGGATTCTGTCTTCCTGAACTCAACATCAGGTCTGCATTGACGCAGATCTCTTAAGGAGATAGCTCAGTATTTCAACATTCACCTTAAATGCGTGCCGGGCCACAGGAACATTTCAGGGAACTGCCTTTAACCACATGCAAGCTCCTACTTCGAAATGGAGCGTATTTAGCTTCAAATAGTAGGTGGGCGTCTGTACGGGGCTGTGATCAATCCAGAGGGATGTGGGCTCGCCTAGATCTGAAGCGTTCACACACACTGCTGTCGCTATAAAGACCCGAAGTCTCATTGATTGTACGGGACACTATCTGATTATAAGACATGCAGTGAGATTGAAGATTGCGACTAGTGACTTCTGAAGGAGTTGTGGGGATAAGGAGAAGGAGGAGTTCATAAAACATCTTTCTTCAAAAGCCCCGCCCCGGCGAACAGGCCAGAGAGATCTGGACCTGGGAGATCTGGACGATATATGCATTGTCCGACTTAAGAGCTTCTTGAGATGCTCAGGATGGTTTAACGGGGAAACTATGGACATCCTTGTCTCTAGTTTCCGTGGTATGACTATAGACTACACAGTCTAAGTGAGTCTATCTATTCAGAGCGCCTCGCTGACCTTACCTAATCTAGCCCATCAAAACGCTAAAAAAATAAACGTGATATAATATTAGCGTATGATTATATTAGTACGTTTCAATACAAATAATATGAAATTTTGTTGCCCTACAAGATAACTTTTGCCATGAATTGCAGCAAATTTGTATTTTTACATGCGAACATCTGTTCTCATTTTGGCTCATATGATTCTTGATCTTTCAAATAACATTCTGTGAGTTCAACAATTTTTCAATACTCTTAGTCTGGTAAAGAAACTTAAAGAACTTTTTCTTCTTATTATACATTCCTTAGTAAAAATCTTTATAGTCATATGTGGCATAATGTAACTTTATTATATTTTTAATCAACTTTGCTAAAAGTTTTTTTTTTTTTGTTGCTCAACTTTCTGACAAAGCACTTCAATCACCGAATTATACTTTAAGAAAGCCTAGCAAATCTTGATTTCGTAAAGTGAATTTAGTTTTGCCTTCCGTTTCCCTAAACTTCTTACAGCAATGTAAGAAGAAATTGCAATGAATGTGTTTTTTTTTTGTGCATTAAATTTTATGACATTTTTTATGTTGTAGCATATAAAAAAACTCAGCACTAAAATGCAATACATAGCAATGAATATGGAATAGAGCTTTCGGTACTCGCCATACACATGTGCCTCCACATATTTCTGGGTTTGTGAAAACACTCTGCTGTACAGCCATGTACATTTTTCATATATGTAAGTCTATCAAATTCACATACACTCATTCACTTGTGAATGTGAAATTAAACACATTCACTTTGCGTAATAACGTTTTCTTGGCAGATCAAATGATGAATATGTGCACTCAATTGCACGACCTCGTACATTCCTCTCCCTGAAACAGCTTTGTTTGTTTGAGGATGAAAAAGTTTTACCTTTCTTATTTTTTGAGGGAATACAACTTTAGTAATGGAATTTAAATGACTTTGAATATTATGTGGATTTTTGAATTTTTTAATTTTTTTTTTTTTTGTTTTTTAATTTAAAAAGGTTCTCGGTCTTTTTCCAGAACTCCTCTGCCGAAGTGAAGACATGTCTTTAAGATTGTTTAGTAAGAGTACAAACAAAAAACAGGTTGAAATCACATAATGGAAGATTAAAGTTTGCTATATCTGGAAGTAATTAGTTTCGTATTCGCTGTTGCTTAAGGTAGAACAAGTTGGTATTATGGCGGAAATGGAAAACACGTTAATCCAAGTAAGTGAACAGGCGCTAGATAAAACGGACTAAAATTTTGAACGGGCTGATTAGTACCACAATCAGTACTTTGCCTTAAATAGGACATAAGGTGGTTCTTTCCAGTAGCTAGACTTGTTGCAAACAATCTTGGGAAAGTTGTAAGTTATAAGTCCAATTTTGCCAATTTCGAAACCGACTTGCATATGTGTTTGAAATATGTTTTTGTTTGCCACATAAAGCAGAGCGTCGAACGACGGACATGCGAAAGAATACACATGTTTTAGTCGATGCCGATCTTTATCATGTGAGGACCAATCTTTAGAAAAGGTTTAAAATACTCATTATAATATATATACTACATTACATTACATTATTATTACATTATTCTTGTTAATTCCATTTCAATGCTTGAGAAGACTGCAGTAACATCGTTTAGTTTTCGTCCACACATTTTAATATCATCACGATGCTTTTATTGAATATCGCTTCTGTTGAAAATTGTGGTATTTGTTTCACTGTTTTTTTTCTATATCATCTCCATAAAAATATTGAAGAGAGCGACCGAAGCGGCCTCATATGGTGCAATACCTTTGTCAATATTCAGTAAAAAATTCGTGTCTACCAGTGTCGGTTTGTTTTGATCACTTGGTTCACCTTTCTTGAATACAGGATTTAGGACATAATACGTATATACTTAAGGTGAAACTTTCGGGCATAAGTTCGGCTAACTAAATCATGGTTGACAGTTAACGACGCTATTTATTAGTTCATCGTCAGTAGTCGCAGGTTCGTTGTTTTTAAGAGGCCATAATGTCATTATGACTACTTTTTCTGCCGTTGGTAGTTAACGTGTTACCTTGTTTTTAAATTTTTGCTCCCATCCGGAACTAGTAAAATGTAAAAATATGCTTTCCAAGGCGCGTTCTGAGTACCCTTGATGTGATTTTCATAAATGTTCTTAGGGAGAGTAATCCGCTTTCATTACTATCAACAAACAAACAAAAAATTAAAAATCAATTATTTCTGCTCCTGCTTACGGTATTTGAACAAAATTTGGTGCGTATGTTTGGTGTACATATCTTAAGTGCTACTGCAAATATGGGCGGGATTGGACAATGGGGCGTGGTACCTCCATACAAACCATAAATTAAATATCCAATATTTCTGTTCCTGTTAACGGTATTTGAACAAAATTTGGTACATCGGTTTAGTGTACATATCTTAAGTGCTGCTGCAAATATGGGCGGGATTGGACAATGGGGAGTGGTACCTCCTATACAAACCACAAATTAAAAAACAATTATTTCTGCTCCTGCTAAAATTTGAAGGCAAAGCAACGTTTGCCGGGTCGGCTAGTATATATATATATGTATATATATATATATATGTATATGTCACCAGGATTTGTTTTAGTGCACAATTTTATTCTCATGTACACTTTTTCTGTCAGCTGGATTCGAGATGCTGTGTCGTGCCTACTGCGAGAGTTTGGATTTTTCGATTTATGTCTCTGATTAATTTCGCACATATATTAGCTGCAACTACGTTAGCATAATGCATTGCATGAATTTGCGAAAATAGCATGTCTTCTATACGAGTATATTGTGACCTGATCAACCTGGTTTCTGTAAATAGCCCAGTTGTCTTCCTTACATATTTTTTTGTTGGAATCTGGCCATTTTTTTCATGTTCTAACTAGTCTAAACTATGGAACTCATGCAATCTTCTCTTGCTATTTTAGAGTTGTAATCCCAAAAGAGAAAAAAAATATTGCGGCCAGGACTGATAGCTGTTACATTTCTAATCAAGATGCCCAGAAAACGTACCTTTGTCATTGTATCATTGTCCTTGTTTTATTTTGTAGTGGCACAAATCAGAATAATGCAAAATACTTTACTTTAATTAAGATTGTGGGAATTTGTTTATTTGTAGGGTTAAAACATGAGCGTACAAACTGCATATTGCATATCTGGTGAATATTTCGAAATTAATGGCTTTAAACAGCCCGTTTGTTATTTTACTCCTACATCTTTACGGTAAATTGTAATAATTAATTTGCCAAATCTCATTCCAGTGTTGCTGCTGCCAATGATCACTATGTTGTATTCAAATTTGGATTTCAGTAACTGATGTCATGAAAGCGGTATTGGACTTTCGATTTTTTCTATCAGACATCTTCTCAATTTACCTATTTCTGGGCTTAAGTGCGATGATATTACTATATAGCACTTTAAAAAAGGTCGGAAATCGTGAGGTCGTCATTTCTCTGTAAACCAATCAGAGAGAACTCAATTTCGAAAGATCCCATGCATTTCCTAGTTTTTTTTTTACGATTTAGTAATCACTTCATAAATACGTTTATGATTTTTCATTGAATGAATTAGAACATTTTGAACATTAGAATCGTACCAGAAAAAAGACTCTTCTTAAACGCATTCAAAATTATCGTACATTTTCACAAACTATAGGGTGGCGCACGAAACGAGCTAATGCCAACTGTCAATGGGACCGTTATTTAATGCTGTTGAAGGAGTTGGTTTTACTTGAAACTGCGCCAAAGATGTGTCCGTTTCAACAGCATTTGGTTTCTGAAAAATGGATTAACTACACACAGTAACTGCACAGGTCACGGTGTCACATATGCGTGAATGAGCACGGGGATCATATACGGCCTATCATCTTCAAAACCAAAATAAAATAAAATTTAATTTTATTTTATTTATTTATTTATTTATTTATTCAGGATTGTAATTTTAAGCCCGAAGGCCGATTTGAAAATTACAATATTACAACGTATCTTCATAATTCAGTAACAAATGCATTATACAACTTTCCAATACTAATGTTATAAAAAAGTTTATGTATCTTAATAGCAGAAAAATATGATTTAAATATGACAAACTACTTCACTTATTAGAATTTGCCACTATGTATGTTTTTGGTCCTATAATACGGAATTATAACTTTAATTGGAATTTTGAGCTACTCCATAATATAACGCAAATTTTTGTATTACTTATATATAAATTTAATATTAATATATATATACACATTATTTAAAATATAACTACAAAGTTATTGGCTCCCCAGCCACAAAAATATAAGTATAGAAAAAAAAAACATTATGCAATAGTTAAGTTGTAAATATATCCTGTAAAAGTAACAATTGTACTACAAATTCGAAGACAATAGGTGCACTTAATTGTTTGATGCTTTTCCTACTGCTTGGAGACCATAATCAAACATTATATTCATACCCAGTATAGCAAAAAGTAATATAAAAAGAAAAATTATGTATGTGATACATGGTCAAGCAGTTTCAATCGGAAAACATTATTAGAATATGCAAAAAGCCGCAAGTTACTTGGTAGTTGATTCCAAGTTCGTGCAATTCGTACTATAAATGATTTTTCAAACATGGTATTACAAATTCTTGGTATTATTACCTGAGGTCTTCTACTCGAATGAGAAAAGTTGAAGGTATTACATAAAGGAGCCGGTATACCACTTTTTACTATTTTGTAAAATAAAAATAAATTTCTGTACTGTACAAACCTCTCAAAAGAACATCCCAAGAACTTCTTCACATGTTCGGAAATATGCTGCCTTCTGCGAATATTATAGGCAAACCGTACAATAATATTCACAGCTCTCTTCAATCTTGATAGATTTTCAACATTAGTTCCTGATATCACTTCAAGACAATAAAAAATCTGAGGCATAAGTATAGCATAAGCCAATTTACATTTTATTGTAAGCGGCAAGAAAGCAGCAGCAGAATAAAGCCTACGTAAAAGACCATATATTCTCCGGTGAACACTATTAATATGAACTTCAAATGCTAACTTACTATCAATAAGTACTCCCAAACATCTGTGATGACTAACAAAGTCAATCCTTGTCGTTCCCAAAAATATATCCAGATCCGATTCTAGGTAATTGGCAGAACCAAAAAGAATAGCCTTGGTCTTAGACGGATTAATTTGTAACGAATTTCTGATAGTCCATGTCAGAATACTATTAAGACAATCATTTATTTCACTTTGCAAAGAGTATGATGGACGATCTGAACAAAATAAGAGCATAATATCATCCGCAAACATAAATAAATTGCACGTGCTACAATTAATGCTTGCAGAAATATCGTTAATATAAAGTACAAAAAGTAGTGGACCAAGGACCGATCCTTGTGGGACGCCAGATGAGAGTTCAAGGCAGTTGGAACGTGCACCAAACAACTCCACAAATTTAAATCTGTTAGATAAATACGACATTACAAGTCTACAAGCGGATCTGGAAAAATTAAAATTAAATTTCAATTTTTCAATCATAGTTGCAAAACAAATACTATTAAATGCTTTGGTAAGATCCAAAGAAATTAAAACATTTTGATATCCACGATTAATATTTTGTCTCACAGTGTCAGTAAGATGTAATAATAAGGACGTGGTGCTATATCCTTTCCGAAAAGCATATTGAGACTGGAAAATATGATAGCGAACATGACAAAGCATTTGGCTTTTCATAATTTGCTCAGCAACTTTGGACAACACTGGTAGAATTGAAATTGGTCGTAAATCCTCTGGATTATTGATAATTTCAGACTTTGGGATAGGCACAACGCGCGCAGTTTTCCAGGCTGATGGAAATACGGAGCTCATTAATATTGAATTAAGTACATGTACCACCAGATCCGAGATATATGGATAAATAATTTTTAAAAACTGAATGGGAATACCATCAATGCCAACAGATTTCGATTTTACTCTACCTAAAGCCTCCAGTACGTCAGCATCACTGACACTACTAAATGAAAATGAGTTTTCATCATCACTCAAATTATCTACACTAAAATCAGTATTATACAGGTTTCCAGAACCAACAGCACGAACAAAGCAATCATTTATATTGTTTACATCGTCCTCATATGATATTAGGGTTTCACGAGAACAACCTATATTCTTTATAACACGCCATAATCCAGAAGAATCCAAACCTCCAAACAATCGAGCAAAATATTTTCTTTTACATTTTCGCATGATTGATTTAGCTCTATTACGGTACTTGCAATAAATTCTTCGCCTTTCTTCTGTGCGATTATGATTATTTTCTATACAATAAAAAAATAAATAAATGTATTTGTATTTCTTGTTGCGGTGCAATTTGTACCCCATCCTGTATTTTTAAATCGCATGGGTCATTTTGGCTCAAAATTTATAAAGGATTTCTGAAATGCTTTTTAAGATCTCTGCGATGAAATTAAGATTTCTGTCCTGTTGGTTTAATACACAAAAATCTTTTTCTTATATGTACAAATCATAACCATCATCATAATAGTCGCAATTATTTGTATACTCTCGACAGCTACGCATACTTGCTTTCGTACACACTTTCAGCGAAACGTTCAAATTAGTTACGACTTTTGATGCATAAAATCGCTTTTCAATGTTTCCTGTCCTTGCGAGTGAAAATTTACATATGAAGTGGATTTTATTTATGTAAATACATATTTACAATTTTCTTGCTTTGTGCAGCTGACGCACACATACATCTACCCCTTCATGGCTAAACTCACCTCTTTTTGACTCACCTCTAAACGAGCAGATATTTGGTTTGAAGATTGTCTTTTGAAAGAGACCTACAACCCATGGTATAAGAATATAAGGTAACGCAAATGAGAAACAAAAATATTTAGTTCTGCGCAGATGACGTCACTCGGCTTTGCGTGCTTTTGGTTTAGAATATGTAGGTATATGAATGTAAGATTATAGAGACAAATTATGCTGATATACATTTTTCTCAAATAAATCTAAAATATTTAAACAATATGCTTTGTGTAAAAGACACGAAGAAGCTTTTTATTCATTTTATAATTTTGTTTATTTTTCGTCGTTTTTGGTAGGCCGTGTTTTTAATATTTTCATTTAATTTACGTACTGTAAAATACATACAGGACCTAATTAATTCAATTAATTCAAATTATTATCACTTTTTCACTTAAATTCACTGTTCTTTAACGTTCTGTCTAGCCGAGTGACGTCATTCCCTTCTTTGCTCACATTTCTCAAGAACAACGGACCTGCGCAATGCGTAATCTCTTTATATCATTCTTGCCCACAACCGATGGGAGACAATGTTTGTGTATGAGAATGTTAGTATAAGTATATGATATGCGTGGGAGTGTGCTAATGTGTTGTGTTACAGTTTAAGTAGATGTTTTCTGGGTTTGGTAGCTGGGCAAGTGCAGCTGTGTGTGTATTAATGCACGTTTGTTAAGTTAAAATAACATTTCATGAGATTTGCATATTTTGCGAGCCTTTTCTTTGTTATAAAAAATTGTTTTTTTTTTTATTCTTTGTGTATACCTCCCCCTCCCCCCAACCTTTCTTTCTGTTGCCGTATAGTTATGTTCAAGAGAGTCCTTAAATATTAAGAAAAAATGCAAAATGTCTACGAATGCCTGAAAGTGTGTTGGTTTTCACAAATGCATGTATGCTGAAGGAAAATGTTACGAAATTGTTGCTGTTTGTTAATAAATAAAAAAAAAAAAAATAAAACATATTTTCCTCGAAATAATAATGCTTTCTTTTGTTCAGAGAATTTAGAATAAGAAATTATAATGTAAGCTTATTTGAAATTCAATTTAAAGATAATAGAAATGTAGCTAAAACATATAAATGGCAAAGTATGTATTATGAGAGAAATGTACGAAATTATCATCTAAAATGTGACCTAATTTCAGAGGAAAGGGCCCTAATTATCGTTGGAATTGTGAATCGCTCCCGGAATTCTTATTCTCCAAACTAAAAACTATATATATTTGAATTTTACTTAAAAGTGTCAATTGATGTTTGTTTAATTTCGAAAATAAATTTGTTTGAAATTCGTAATTTAATATGAAAATTCTATTTGTATTCTCGATTTTTCCTGAATTTCAATTGGAAATTAAGAACAATTACTAACTTTCTCAGAACTGCAATTGTAATTTCGAAAATATTTGACTTCCGATTGACTCTTCTCCGAATTTTGAATGAAAATTCCTATTTGCTTCCGACTTTTCTGAATTTCTATTAGAAGAGTCAATCACAAATTAATTTTCCGAATGATATTCCGAAAGAATTTTAGTTAAATTTAGTTTGCATTCTGAATTTAGAATTTGAAATTCAGCTGATGATGATGTTTTCTGAAAAACAGTTTAAAATTCAGATTTTCTATCAATTTTCTAAATATTTGAAAGTTTCAAGCACAAACTTGATTTTCAATTAGAATGTGTTAATTTTAATCGATTAATTTTCCGATGTACAATTTTATGAAATTTATGAAATTCGGCTAACAAAAAAAAAAAAAAACAGAAGTGATTAATAAATGGCAAAAATAAGCTACACTTAATTGGGCATAAGCAAATTTTATAACAAATTTTGTAACTGTTGAGCATTAGTAACATTCCACGTTTTCTGTAAACGCATACTGCAAATTATCTGAACTTGGTATCCGTGACTTAAAGTTTTTAAAATGGGCTTATATTTCGATTTTTTGTAATTAATTAGAATTTTCTTTGGGACCCTCCTTAAAAAATTCCATTCTGCAACAAAATAGCAGTCCTAATGGCGAGTTTCGACCATGCAAATCTGGTATTTTTGCAAATAAAGTATTATTTTATTACATTATCATGTCGGTCATATTATAAATACTTACTGATATTTATTATAATAACATGCTTGAAGGCTTAAGTTTTTAGAATATCTAACTAACTTTGAAGGATATATGTTATATTTATTATTTGGCATACCAAGGCAAAACGTCTTATTTTAAACAAAAATAAATTAAAGCATACCTTAAAGATTTCTCGAATACATTATCTGCATATTTGTAAGCTGATGTATTGTTTATTAATGTTGTGGAGTTAAGTCGAAATATTGAAAAATGTTGATAAAGTATGTCTGTAGTATTCGCAGTTCCGGAGCTGAAATGTAAAAGAAGTAAACAAGCTTAGGATATGGTTAGGCACAGCATATAAAGTGGTTAAATAATAAGGCGATGTACATTCAAGGTTTGGGGAATTTAAAAATGTATATACACCATGGCAAGAACATGAACGTTCATAAACATACGTTCTATATAAAGGACATACTATGTTATACTATAAATATTTATAGAGTTGTTATATTCACTATGAAATTTATTGCTTGGAATTTATGACTAGCGAGCGAAAATATGTTACAGTACAATAGAAAAAAACAGATTATGTATGTTTTTGTTTAAGGTTTTGTTGATATGAAATCCAGCGAGACATCCCTTCTAAAATGTACTCATTAAGGTATTTAAGATGATTTGAGCAATGTTGTTTTCAAGTATAGTAGCTTAAGTATGTCTGTTTAAGACACTGATGCGATCAGCTTTACTATCAGTATCAAATTTTAGTGAGATATTTAACTACAGGTTTTAATTTACAATAAGTATTTTGGGAAGGAAATTTTGTGTACATTTTTATTTATATTTACAAAACATTTATTGTTACAATATATTAAGTAAAATCTATAGTTTGTTGTTAGTTTTATGTTCGTGCATATTATATTATGTTTATTTTGGATGAAGTTAACATACAGTTCAGTCCAAAATAATTATATGAAAAAGTGGGCAGGTTTAAAACTGGATAAGTGCCTTAAGTTCAGCAGAGTGGAATATTTACTGCCTCATCTCCAGATAATTAGATTGATAGGAAACGGCTTTTCCCCATATAATAATTCAACTTGTGTTATTTTTCCGGTCCCTTCCCGTTCCGCATATGTTTGGTATTAGTCAATAGCGCCGCCGATAACTATTATAGTCTCTTACAAGTGTGTATAAATGAGCAAAGTTTCACACCACACCTGTCAAATATCAGCCTAAACTGCATTTATTGGGCTAAGAAATGGTAAAAAAATAATTTTTTGGAATAAATATTATATTTTAAAAGTTGGGCTTACCAGCAACGTTTTTTCTACAGGGTGGCGCAATAGAACGTGCATATTGCATCATCTTTTTTTGCGGGGTAGAAAAGGCGCGGGCGGGGGGCACCTACATCGTTGGGTTGGCGGGCTCATGGAGTTTTAGTCGCTATGAATCACTTCGACGGGAAGCGTCGCGCATTTTGCGTGCGCGCATTTCACGAGAACTTTCGTTCATATATTGCTACTAGGCGACTATATTGTGCTGAATATGGACTACGGCGAATTAGTGAAGCTCCGAGTGCTAATTTAATTAAAATATGGGTAAAGCGTTTTGAAGAGACCGGTTCAACATTTAAACCACAAGTAAATGATCGCCCAAGAACATCTAGGACCGAAGACAACGTTGAGAGAGTTATGGAGTCAGTACGAGGAAATCCACAAATGTCGACTTGTCTGCCTTACATTATCGCGACGAAGTTTGCAACGAATTTTAACATTGGATCTTAAACTGCATCCATATAAGCTGCAATTAACACAAGAATTGAAAGAGTCTAACTTCATAGCAAGGCTCGCATTTGCTAATGAAATGCTTAATCGATTTTCCAATTTTGACAATATCCTTTTCTCTGACGAGGCTAATTTCCTTATGAATGTGTTCGTAAACCGTCAAAATTGTCGTTACTGGAACAGTAAAAAACCAAAATCAAACACCAGAAACCATTGCATAGTCCTAAAGTGACAGTATGGGCAGCAATCTCTGGCAGAGAAATAATTGGTCCTTTTTTCTTCGAAAATGCGCGGGGCCAAAACATCACGGTTAATACGGAACGCTATGTTGAGATGTTGGATGGATTTTTGGCTCCAGAAATTGAAAGTTCAAGAATAGTGAATTCCAGAACTTGGTTCCAACAAGATGAAGCTACCTGTCACACATCAAATGACTCCATGGCGGTTGTGAAGCAGATGTTCCCTGGCAGACTGATTTCGAAAAGACGTGATATCCCATGGTCCCCACGTAGTCCAGACTTGACGCCTTTCGACTTTTTCGAAGTAAGTAATAATCCAAGAAACATCGTTCAGCTCAAGGAGAATATCCGTAGTGAAATGGCAGCCATTACACCAGTATTACTGAAGAAAGTTTTCAATAATTTTCGTTTGCGGTTAGAGGAGTGCCGTCATTTAGATGATGTTATTTTTAAAAAATAAACTCCATTTATTACTCTACAATGCCTTAGATTTATTTTAACCATACCTTTCGTATTTATTTTTAATCTATTTTTTAAATATGCACGTTCTATTGCGCCACCCTGTACTACATCAATTTTGTTACCCCAACGCGACGGAGCGCGTTGGGATAACAAGCAACACCTTGTTGCCCAGCGAACTGTCTTTGTCTGGATTGTCACAGGCAAAGTAACAGAAAACCAATTTTCCCTGATTGTCGCATCATTTTATAATGAAATTGCCCTCAACGAATAATTAACTCGTTTCTGGGAGTTAGAGGAAACATCTAAAGTGCCGCTGATCTCGGACAAAGGCTATCACATATCGGAATGTTTCAGGACGTTTCGTGGTTTCGCTCCCATTCGCTCCCAGAATTTCCAACTGCCATCCAGTTAGGTAACTCGCGAAATATAGCTTTGTCGCAATGTTTGAAAAATGAAGCCTGCGTAAACAGTGATCAACAATTAAAAGCGGAATACGATAAAGTAATTTCCGAATATTTCGCTCTCGGTCATCTGACCAAAGTTACCCCCGAATCGTCCGCCTCATATTATTTACCCCATCACGCCGTAATAAAACCCGAAAGCACGACTACGAAGCTTATGGTAGTCAAACCCCTCATCCAATGGCGTATGCCTGAACGACAACTTGTATCCAGGCCCCGTTTTACAGTCCGATCTAACTGTCTTAATTCTCAGAAGGAAACTATTTAAGTATTTCTTCAATGCCAACATTGAGAAAATGTATCGGCAGATCCTTGTGAATCCAAAACGCACCCCATATCAAAGGATTCTTTACCGAGATGAATCATCGTAGGATCCTCATGACTTCGAGTTTACCACCGTAAGCTTTGGTGTCAACTGTGCCCCCAACCTGGCCATAAGGGTTTTGCTAGAAACTACATGTATGTCGATGATGTATTATGGAGACCAAATGATATTTCCAAAGCTGTTGTTGCTACAGACGATCTTATCAAAGTACTGAGATCTGCGGGATTCTGTTTAGGAAAATGGGCATCTAAGAGCGAATCTCTTTTACAACACATTCGCCCCGAGCATTTACTCGACTCTGCGTTTCTCAAATTATCGGACACCAGCACTACTAAAGCACTTGGTTTGCAATGGAACGCAGGAAGTGACTACTTATATTTTACCTCATGTGGAAACTCCTATGAAAATATAACCTCTAAGCGAGCAGTTTTATCGAAAATAGCCACACTATTTGAACCTGCCGGTTGGCTTGCCCCTAAAATTATTGTTTCAAAAACAATAATGCAACAAATATAGAAAGATAAAACCGATTGGGATGAAAATCTTAAACCGGAAACTCTAACACCATGGTATTTTTTTCTTCATGATTATCCAACTATTGGAGAAATCAAAATACCCCACTATGTGCACTATGACTCATCATATATGACAGATTTTCATGGGTTCTGCGGCGCTTCGGAGAAGGCTTATGCATCTGCTTTATATACCAAAGTAGAAGAACCGAATGGCCAAATACGATGAAATCTATTGATTGCGAAATCAAAGGTCGAGCCAATTAAATTTGTAACCCTACCAAGAAAAGAATTATGCGGCGCTCTGTTACTGGAACGTATGATTCATTAAATCCGGCTCGAAGGACCAAAAATGTTAGCACGAGGGATTGATCGGAAGGGGGTTTTATATCATATGAAAGAGAATGAGAAACACGGTGGTTAAAGAATTTATAATCCAATGATTGCCATTTATTGGCAAGGTTTTACCTTTTATTTCTGGGGTTTACAAAATGGACTTTGAAAGCTCAAATACGTAGTAGTTTATATATCGGATGAAAAAGGGTTCCTGATGCTTGGGTGATCGCTAGCTGAGAGTTAGAATACCGCTTTATTACACTGCCAGAACGGTGGAGTGAAATCTATTTTCTTAGCCGAGGTGGGCATGTACTTAAAAATTTAAACTTACAACTATCAGGGTAAGGAAAATTGTGGACGTGAACAAATTTGTTTTAATTATGCACCAATTATACTTACATTTGAGCTGTAGCTTTGCAGATTATGTAACACGCCTCCTTCACATATAGAACAAATTAATTTTACCCGTGAAAATTCATATATCTTCAGTATTTTCCAATATGATCTGGTATGGCTCTTTCCGGTATAGCTCTTAATTAGCGTGTAAATAATGCAATTCCTGAAAACGTCTGTTATCCCGAAACTGGGTCCAATCTTTGTAAAGGCTAGTCTAGCAATTTTGCACATCTGTTTTCATAGTGCCAAGGACGTTTTAAGTTGACAAATAAATAGCAAAAGTTTTAAAAAAATTCTCAAAATTTTAAAATTTGTCGAAACGTGTGTTCAGTTCCTGTACTCCTGTTATGCCAATTTAGCCTGATTTCGGACTTAACGTGTGTATGAGTAGGAGGTATATTTGGGTCAAATTTCAGTCGCTTTTGTGCTTTTAATATTGGACGGGCTAACGAATAGTAAGTCAACGTAGATTTTGATAACGGTCGATAATTTATGTATTTTAGTGGGTCCCGAGCACTTCTATTATGCACTTCTAGCAAATGCAATGACAAAATTAGTATCCTATTTGTAATACATGAAGTATCAATTAAAATTACCTGAGGAATAAAAGTTTTGGCAAATGAACTTGTGTAGTTAAATATGTTCAAAATTGATAAAAATTCGAGGCACATTGAATAACTTTTATTTTGACTTCATAGATCTATATAAAAGTACTGTACTTTTCTAGCAAGATGTGTTTATCGAATTAAAAATGCGGCATTCTTTTTGTTGCAGGACCCTTACAATTAAAGAAATTATTATTGCCTATACTTCTCCCCTGCTAAAATTATGGTATATAGTTATATTTTCTTCGAAATTATATAGTCTCAAATCACAAAGGAATCAATTAAGTAGCCTATAATTGCAAAAATTATTAAATATTTACAGTAGTTGTTGTAGCCATGTGATATTTTCTCCAAAACTGGTAGTCTTTTTACACTCTGATTTGTTCTTAATAACCTGGTGGCACAGTTGGGAACTAAATATGTTAAAATTAGTTTACATAAAGTGCAGCATACTTTACGGAGCGACCTTCTATATCTAAAAGTTCATAAGTTTGTGCTTCTTTTACCATAATTGCAAACCACAACACGACTACTTTTCACTGTACTGCCAGTAAATCATACTTGGCCGTTGGCCTAAAATCCAATCAAAAAGTCCTAGCATAGTTTTAGGGGGCCGTAAAATGTTTGCTCTTCTTAAAATATTAACATTATATTGTAATAATAACGTTAGGAGAAAAAGAAAATTTATGACCACCACATCCTAATATTAAATCACCAGTTATGTTAAAACAAAATATGTCTCATTTCTGCCATAAACGTTATGAGATTTGGCTAGGGCTCATACCAATATGCGCAGCCACATACATTTTTATTCCAACTCTTTGCCAATACTATTCCCTCAAAATTGCTCTCTTCATTGTACATGGAGATTGCATAGTACATCGAGTGTTAAAAAGGTTAGGTCCGAAGTCACTGAACTAACCATAACCCATAAGCCAAAAAAGTCAGCCAGTAGGAAACAACAACAATAACTTCAACTAACTGAGAAAAAAATCCCAGCTATTCAGCCCAGCAATTGTTTTATGTCGTGAAACCAAAGCCAATAATAAAGAAGGAAAACACCCCAAAGACCACAAAGAACAGACAGTGCAAAGAGTATGTAAGGAGTGGAAAAAACACGTGCCAAAATGGAAATTTAACTACCAGTATATGCAAACTGACGGAATGTAAAAGCTATAGCCGTCACGAAGCCGTGAGAGCACAAACCAAAAAAAAATCTCTCATGCAACTGGGTAGAAACAGGGTCATCTTCAAATGTATTGAGGTAGAAAACAAGTTGAGCCACACAATTCCGCAAAGTCATCACTTAATCATTTTTAGTGGTCTTACAGAAAGTCCTGTTTCATTCTAACGTCAAATTACGAGAAAGTATGACTGGAAATTGTTGCAAAATAGTTTAGGGCAATTTAGCGTCAATGTTATTTCTATATTGAAAAAATTTTCCCTAATTTGACCGTAAAGATGTTCCATTGAAAACTAAATCTCTATTTTAACATATTTCGTAAGATTATTTCTTTCATTAATGCATTCAGAACTGAAATAATTGTATTGGTTTTATAACAATTTTTAGCTATATTGAAATTTCCGAAAATATATATGGACCTTTGTTTCAGATTCGTCTTGACCTTCTCTGATTATGGAACTAAATTTTAAAGCCGGAATTGTTGTAAACGAAGGAAAATTCTACCAAAATGAAACATCTTGTAGCTTTCAAAGCTGTGAAGTAAAATAGATAAAATTTATAATAAATTCTACTTTTTGCATTTTTGGATCTTAGCGTTATCATCCGATTTTCAGAATATTTACATTCAAATATGTAAAAGTTTGCTGTTGCACAAAATTTTTAGAGAACTATCTTGCCACTGCGGCACAATTGTCTTTTTTTAATGTTGAAAGCATGAATAAGTCCCGCATTTTTTTCAAAAATTGGATATTTATTTTGTGTTACTCTAAATGTTGCTAATCGCAAGCTACCACTTCTTCCCATCCGTAGGGCAGCGAGCTATTAAGATGTCTGCTAAATACGATAGATGGGGTAGGATTTCCCAGTTGGTAGTTTCTAAGTAGCTCCAGTGATGGTCACGTTTGATTTGAACAATACTTAATGCCCCATGTTAATTCCGGCAATCACACAATGTAAGTGTTTGCCTTGGCTACGTTAATATTTCATTCTTTGAGGTACAGTGGAGTTCTATTTTTCATCACCAGTAACTACACGATACCCTTCGTTTATGCCTTAAAAGCTTTATTTGTGCAATGACTCTTCGATATTTCAAAACCTAATTTCCATTCCTTTCCTTTCCTTTCCTTTCCTTTCCTTTCCTTTCCTTTCCTTT
>JAHXMU010022645.1:6715-30784 GCA_019455685.1 Philornis downsi | reverse complement strand
TCCTTTCCTTTCCTTTCCTTTCCTTTCCTTTCCTTTCCTTTCCTTTCTGTTCTTTTTATTTTATCTAATAGGACCTAATTTAATATTCTAAAATAGCTTGTTTTATTATACTGTTCCAACATTTCGTAAATTGTTTGTTGATTTTACCAGGGGATTCGTATCGGCAAGACGTTCACTTAGGTTAAATCATAGTAACACAAATTTTGAACTATACAAACAAGTACATTAATTTGTCGCACCTTTTATCTATTATCCATCCTCCGTATATATTCTATCTTCCGCTACATTCCTTACCTCTGACGTTAAACTCAACGTTGTTTAACTTTTCACAATAACTTCTTCAGCTTAAAGCACCTTCTCAATAAATTTCCACAACCAATTGATGCACCTCAGCAGAAGATTTCACCAAATTAGAGAAGTAAATCAAAAGTTCCCACGTATGATGAGGCTTAAACCCCGACATTTCCGCTCACAAAAATATATGGTCCTGATATAAAATCGCTAATATTTCATGGTTATGGTATTGCCAGGTGTACAACCTTACAATACGATATTTTACATTTGGCAATTTAAACTACAATATACTTATAAGGCATGGTATAAGAATATAAGGTAACGAAAGTGAGAAACAAAAATATTGACGTCACTCGGCTTTGTGTACTTTTGGTTTAGAATATGTAGGTATATGAATGCAAGATTATAGAGACAAATTATGCTGATATACATTTTTCTGAAATAAATATAAATTATTTAAACAATATGCTTTGTGTAAAAGACACGAAGAAGCTTTTTATTCATTTTATAATTTTGTTTATTTTTCGTCGTTTACGCATTGGAAAATACATACGGGACCTAATTAATTCAATTAATTCAAATTATTATCACTTTTTCACTTAAATTCACTGTTGTTTAACGTTCTGTCTAGCCGAGTGGCGTCATTCCCTTCTTTGTTTACATTTCTCAAGAACAACGGACCTGCGCAATGCGTAATCTCTTTATATCATTCTTGCTTATAAGGTCCCTTGTTGTGAAATGGCGGAGACTTATTTATACTTCTAATACGTATTTTATCGGATTTGTAACGGTTGTCCAATTTGAGCAAAAACGTTACAGGTTATTTATAAAGCGCACTTGGCAAATTAAAATATTTTTGAACTCTGCCAAAATTGTTGCAATATTGACTAAAGAAATGTGTCATTTAATAAAAAGTCCTTAATTTGTTCCGCAGTGATATGAAATGAGTTATAAGCCAAAAAAATTGTTTTGTAATTAGCTATCTCTTCTGAAAATAACCGCAACATTTTGCATGGTTTGCAGACGTGGAAATTACTATTGTTGATTTATCATATCCCTGTTAATGTGGAATGATACAAAATGGAGTTTTGTTGAAAAGGACAACGATTAAAACGATAAAATCCAACTGCTCATGTATACCTGTGTGCTTTTATTTGAATCCGGGTTGTGAAATTTTAGATTACACAACTAACCCTCTACCTTTCTATATCGTCGCATAACTTACTTGCAGTTAGTTGAAGATCCGAGCCAATGTTGGCACCACACATTACGCGCATTTCCAATCCGGAACATGGTATTAACACGTGGCATTGACAAAAGCCCAACAGGTAGGTTTTATGTAGACAAGTTTTTATTTCTATGAATGAATTTTTGATTTCTCAATTAATTTAAAATTACGGTCCTCAAATAATAGTTTTATTTCCTCAAGAACCCAACTTTAGTTTAGCTACAAATGTAAACATGTTAAAGGTTGCTATGCGATTTAGATTTAGAATATTAAGGATCACATCTTGAAATTAGGTTTCAAGATTTGCATCGAATTATGCCTTCAAATACGCTTCGCTTTTTATTCTCAATTTTATTTAATGTTCTCAATCATGTCATCGAAAGCTGTTCGTCAGCTTCGGTCTACTTCTGTTATATTTACAATGACAGATATACCTCATTTATTTTGTGATAAATAAATAAATATCACTCTGTCCTCAATGCAATAAATCAACACATATGAGTGCTGTGCAAATTTTACTCACAGAAACATTTACGCCATACCGACGCGAAATTGTTATGAACACATGCCATTAGTCATTCAGGGAATATTGAAATGCTACGTTGAGTGAGGGATTTTTATGGCGCCTTATGCTGTGCTCTGAATAAAGTATAACACGTACTGATTCTTATTTCTCCATCTTTTTGCCTCTTTCGCTCCATCCTCTTACTCTGATATGTCGCAAAATTTGAGCAGAGTTTGCAACATACCTTCAGGTAAGATTCAAATTTAGTTTGCTGTCATGCTCAAATATATTTATTTAAAAATTTCTCATACATTTATGCCGTAAACAATTCCCTGGGAAAAAAATACAGAGATTTTTCATTTTATTCTCATATCCTGGCGGGAATAAGCGTTAACATTAAGATGACAAATTGTTCTATAATGTTGTGACAGGGCATTGAGAGTCTCAAAAATAAGAGTTTGTCTTTCAAATGAGCCCCTCTCGTCTCCGCATCATTCAGTCAGCCAGAAGGCGCCAATGCCAACTGGTCTAATGGAAAGATGTCTGCGTTGTGGGCGTTGTGAAATTGATTTTTTATTGATTTCTAATGAAACCCTACAGGAAAACAATAAACAAGTATCTAAGCAGACATACATTGATGGTATGAAATTGGCAGAAAATAAGTATAACTCTTATCACATAGATTCGCCAAGTATTTACAGTATACTTTCAGATTGTTTGTGTAAGTAATATATTTACAATTGTGCTTGTAGGATGAGAGTGGGAGAATCACAAATTTCAAATATATATAAGTATGCATATATGTTGTTTTTTAGTTTCTTTTGATGACATTAATACGCCTCAGGTTAGACAGTAAGACTGTAATTTTAACAGGATATCATTAATACTTTTTAAATTGAAACGTAATTCCCAGAATATGCTGTCAAATTGATTTCGAACCCTTTATTTGCAAGCCACAGCGACTTAATTGCACAATTGCTGTTAAATTAATGAAAAATAAGTGATGGAAATGTATGAGTGTTTATGAAAGAATCTGGTAATAATTATAAATATTAAAGGACTTAAAGCGACAGAAAAGAGGAGGTAGTGTAAATTCATGTAAAATATTCAAAGTTTTATATAGAAATTGATAGCTTAATTAGCTTAGAATGTGAGCCGGCCATTATAGGTAATCAAAGTTAATTTTGCGTTGAAGGTCATTAATTAAGTACCATTTGCAATATTAAGTCGATAATAATGAAATAATAACGAAATAATTAGATACATTCATGAGTTAAAAAAGGGTATGCATGATGTATATATTTGATGAATCAAAGTACAAAATGCAGCTTAATACTTGATGAAATATCAATTTTTCTATATAAAAACTTTAAAACTCTAAACAGCAAACTGGCATATGCATGCTATTATTATTAAATTTACGTTGAGTCGAGTATTATTCAACTAATGGCTGTGTAGGTATTACGCATGCCACTGGTACTCAAATCAATTCAATGTTATAATTTATCGGAATAACTTCCAGGTGCTGTAAATTAAAAATAGTCTAACACGTTTTTGGAATGTGTTGTTTCATTTATTTTTAATTAATAATACTTATAAAAATGAATGAACATTATTTCAATTCTGAGCTGCTGTAAAGATAATACGAGGGCGGTCCCAAAACTAGCCGAGCTGGCGCAAAGATGGTTTTAGTAGTTTGAAAAAATTATTTCGGTGAAAAGCGGCAAGGGGCAAGTGTGAAGACAATACGAGGGCGGTCCCAAAGCTAGCCGACCTGGCGCAAAGATGGTGTTAGTAGTTTGAAATTTATGTTTTAAGTTTTAAGTCGCCATTATTTTTATTTGAGCCATCAAAAGTAAACGATCTCAGTGTGTTCGTAAACATGGAAAAAATTGGTCACCGTTATGTAATACAATATATCAATTTGAAAGCTTTCGGTTCAGAAAATATTAAAGCCGAGCTAAAATCTATGCTGAAGGAGTCTGCTCCCTCGCTTAGGACTACAAAATGTTGAGTAGCAGAGTTTAACAGAGGCCGTACGAGCTGCCAAGACGAACACCGTAGTGGTCAACCGATTGAGGTGTCCTGGCCAGAAACGTTTAAGAAAATCCACAAGACCGTATTGGATGATCATCGGTTTAAGGTGTGTGAGTTATGTAACTGAAAAAATAAGCGAAGATTTGAAGGTAGGGAAGCTGTGCGCAAGATGGACGTCGCCACAATAAAGACGAATTTTAGCGTCGATTTATAACCATGGAAAAGAATTTGTCCACCACTTCACATCTCAGACCTGATAAAGGAATAGTCAAAGCAGTGAATTGGAATGAGAGAGTCGTGCCCAAAGAAGGCGAAGACGCTTCCATCAAAAAATCATGACGTTTATTTTTTAAGATACGCATTGAATTATTTTTATTTACCATCTTTAGGAAGAAAAAACCATCAGCGGCCAATGTTATGCTAATTTATTACAGAGTTTAGCTGATGAGATTACAGAAAAAGGCCGTATTTGGCGAAAAAGCAGGTGTTGTTTCATCAAGATAATGTTCCAGTTCACACATAAAGTTCGAATTGCTTCATCACGCACCTTGTTCGCCAGATTAAGCTCCGTCGAACTATTTGCTACTTCCAATATCGTTGGAAGAAGTGTATCGAGCTGAAAGGAGATTATGTTAAAAAATAAATAAAATCTTTCCCAACTATTTTGTGTCTTCTTTGTTAGGTCGGCTAGTTTCGGCCTGCCCTCGTAATAAGATGGAAGAAAACTAAATTTTTGTTGTTGTCAATTGAAAAGTCTCTAATAAAACTAAGGTTAGGTTAAGTTTTCTTTTGTAATAGTTTATTAATTACGTCATTTATAATTTTTTAAATGATTTTATAATTCAAAAATTTTCGGATATCTTATGACAAATTTGTGTAAAATTATGAATTTTGCGTCACTAATAAGTTATTAGATTCCACACCAATTTTTATTACGTATACGCTGTTAGGTCGTTTCAATCTAATTTATGCAATAACAACGGGACGTTGTTATTAATTCAGTAAAATAAATGGTTGTGTTACAAGTCAGTAATGTCCATGGAATTTTTTCAACTATGGGTGAAAATACCTGCAACTTTATGTACAATTAAATATTTTTTTGATCCACTGAATAAAATCGCTGTACATTTACGTGGGAAAATTTCTTAAATTGTTATGCTCGTTTTGAATTAGTTGATTAGTTTTTGAATTGTGGTCTGATCATAGTCAAGGCTCAAGTTGTTATATTTTGGGTTCTGTTAATACTTTCTAATCGCAAAAGAAAAAGGATCAGAGAATAAAAAGGGGGAAGAAGAAGTCAAGGAAGGAAATAAGATGTAAAGGGAGCAGTATGAAATAGCAACAACTGACTATAAAATACAAATAACGTTCCTTTACTGCAAATTATATGTGGAATGTCAAACATAAATGTTATTAGATCAAGAAATCAGATTAGGTATGTGCACATGTTGAATTTTTGAGACATTAAAAACTGGTAATACATTTTATTAAGAACATAGCCAAGACAACAAGCTTAAAATGAAGGCATTACCAAAATTATTGGTATCGTAATCATTTGATATTGCCATTGCAATAGTCATTACATGGCCACCACGAAATTTGCTTAAAATTGTTAGATTATAATTCTGTGTAATTTGCAACTCCAGCTATAAGAGTATAACATTCGAATATATGTTATATAACTAATAATTAATTAATAATATTTTGTCTGCTTTTCACAATAGAAAACTCCAATTTCCTTACACTCTCTTCTCTGTCTAATTTCCGTTGTGTTTCATTAGTTGTATTGTCTCTTAAATAAATTAATTGCTAATCAAATAAATTCGTATTTAATATTATCATTTGGAAAATAAATATTTCTATAATTTTAATCGACAGCTACGTGTCGAATAGACATCATACCACCAGCACATTAATAATGCCATAAACTATGCTATCTTGTGTTGAACAAAGTTGTATTGTCATATTCGTTAAATAAACTGGCAAAATAACGATTAATGAAATTGCTAGACTAACATTTTGGGGAGGGAGAGAAACTGATTAGTTATTGCCACAAAATGTTCGACCTTAATCCACTGATCATTTGTTATGTCTGCTTGCAAACTCAAATGGTTTGAGTTTAGTCACAGAATCATCATTCATAGATTTTAGTGTTTATTTGTAACATTTTTTTTTAATTTGTAAATAACAAATTAATCGAAATGCAAAATGAATATTAGAATGCTTTAGGAAAATGAATATGGTTCTTAGCTTATAGAAAAAAATTTATATTGTGATGCTCAATCATGAAGCATGTTAGTTTAGTGAAAGTAATTTTTATAGACTGGGTATAATATATTGTATTTCTTAATGCCAAAATAGACATCTCTTCTAAAATTATGTATTGCTTCAACTTCTTGAATAAAGATTTTGTTTTCTTAATTTAGGAAGGAAGGAAAATCAGAACATCATATGTTTAATCTCTAACATGGCCTATTTTTTCTACTCTGGATATGAAAAATCGTTAGTAGTTATAACGTAAAATTCCTCAAATGTAGGACTGATCATTATCATTTTAAAGCGAGAGCCAAGAAGTAGGCTTCATGACATTAAGAATGTCATTATTTTAGTGCGTTATAGTTTAGCGAACTAAGTAGATAGTGTGTTTCCCCCTCCACTGCTCTTCCGTGGAAAGTTTGGTTAGCCATATCGTACCTTAATTTCTTCTTAAGTATATATATATACTTCCATTATAGAGAGCAATATATTTTTTTCAAACAATTTAAATGAACTCATGTAAAATAAATAACAACCCCTCTGGGTATTAATTTAACCAGGCGAGAAAAAATTTTCCGCTGTTGAAAACTCCTGTGTTGTAGGACCAGTCAGGTATTTTCAAGAACTCAGCAATGGTGCTTAAAATGTGTGAAAATATTACTTGCTGCGACTATATTTAATAGGAAAGCGCACACAACAACCACCAACAGCTTGTTAGTGTTGGCATTGTTGGCGTTGTTTTTCACGCCGAAGCCAAATGAAACTCTAAACAATTTCTATTTGCCTAAACAAGAGTGACCTAAAAATGTGCAATCAAAATTGTTGTTAAGTGCTAACAAAACACACTGATACGCACACAAAGTAACAAATTTATTACTTTGGCAGCTTTTAAGCGCGTTTGCTGGAAGTAGAGGTGTAGAGTGGATGTCAAAATGTTTTCTGGTGTCACAGACAAGCGAGAAAGGGAGGAACAAGTAAGGAAAAAAATTTCAACAATTTTCTACAACAATAGTATTATAATAAAATTTGCCAATTTTAATGTCAGCCGGAATGAAAATTCCATTGCAACTGAAATTTTTTGGTTTAGTAAAATTCTGTGTTCAAATATTTAAATCGTTGGTAGTCTATTTTAAACGCTCGTTTCTGGAAGAACTTTTATAGTGTTAAGAAAAAAATGAGTGCCTTGTAAGCTTTTGAGAGTTTGAATTATCAATATTGGCTTTCTCGTTTTAAAAGAGGCCGTGATTGAATACGTTTTTAACCCACGTGACCCTGAAATAAATGTTAGACATTTACAGAAAACCAATAATAAAAATGTACTAAACGATTAGGCTTTTGTAGACAATTTTGCTCGAAATATATATATATA
The DNA here is from genome assembly GCA_019455685.1 of Philornis downsi. Taxonomy (NCBI): domain Eukaryota; kingdom Metazoa; phylum Arthropoda; class Insecta; order Diptera; family Muscidae; genus Philornis; species Philornis downsi. The sequence goes on along the minus strand of JAHXMU010022645.1, from coordinate 23,095 downwards.
CTAGCCGACCCGGCAAACGTTGCATTGCCTTCAAATTTTATTTTTATTGGAAATGTTTCATGCCAATCGGTCTATTATTATAAGAAATGCCTATATTTGCAGAAGAACTTAAAATATGTTCACTCAACTGAAATGCAAAATTCTGTTTAAATACCGTTAGCAGGAGCAGAAAAAATTGCTTTTTAATTTGTGGTTTGTATAGGAGGTACCACACCCCATTGTCCAATCCCGACCATATTTGCAGCAGCACTTAAGATATGTACACCAAACCTACGCACCAAATTTTGTTCAAATAACGTAAGCAGGAGCAGAAATAATTGATTTTTAATTTGTTGTTTGTATGGGAGGTACAAAGGGACGTGCCCTTTGTTTAATTGGACCGAATAGTAAATCTAAACCATCCCGGGCACCACCCAGACGCATATACAAAAATTTATGCAAAGCGGTTCAGCCGTTTAGGAGGAGTTCACTGATAACGCCGTACAGTAGAATTATATATATAAAGATATATATGTATATATATACATATATATGAACAGTATCTGGTTTTTCGTAAATGGTCATCTAAAAATCCTTGGAGTGATTTTGCGCCGTCTATCGTCTTTTAGTTGTACAAACGATGATCTAACTGACGGTGACCGTTAGTAAATACAAACATGCCAAAGGGTATTTATTTATTTAAAATATTACTTCAGGGCGCGGTACTATTCAGAATCGATAGTATTAAATAGAAATAGGTTCAATTTTGAAAATGAAAGCAAATCGAAATTTTGTCTTTTTCGTGCTTATAATGATATTTATGATACTCCACATCTCGAAAATATTTATACCCACTTTGTATCCCTTTGATATATGCAACGAAATATTTTAGGTGATAATGCCCTAAACTACGTTGCATTTAATTAACAAATATGGTGTCGGTTTGTCAAAGATAAATTTTAATTGGAATGTTTAGTACGGTTTATTAAGGAAATTGATTAATTAATGTATCTAATAATATTCGATTTTAATATTTGTGCAAAATGGGTTTGAGCTTGCTATCGATTTAGTTTAAAATAACGTGTAGAAGTTCCGATGAAAACAGATTGAATCAAAATATCGTTTATTACTTTTTGATTTTAATTGATTACTTGATGCATGGCAATCAAAAAGTTAGTTTTGGTATACATTTTAGCAAATATTACATAATGAACAATTGCTGTGGTATTGCTCATAATTGTTGCTTCCAATCATCTTAAAAATTTTAGTATGTGTGATTAGTGTAATATTGAACCGATTTATTTTTGGAATTAATCTATAACGGAATATGTGGCATTACTTATTTATTAGTATGAACAATGTTTTTGAATTATTTACGAATACGTTTTAAATGTTTCATATGTCTAATCGATAATAGTGTTTTTTTGCTGCTTACACTAGAAGTTAAATTATAATTAAAATCTAACAAATGGTGCTTATGCTAAAACTTAGCCGATTAGTAATTGTTTTATTGAACGATGATTTTGGAAATTATTATTTCTTGTCAAATCAACTCTGTTCTTATATGCTCATATACTATCGTCATCGCTCCATTCAAGTCTACCAAAAATATTTAATATATTTGATATTGCTGAGGGTATCACAAACTGCAACATACTTCAGAGGAAAAAGAATCGATTACGACGTAGGTATCCAATATTTACAGAGAGCTATCTCAACTGAGGAAGTTTTCGCAATTTTATGTTAATTGAGTCGATTTCCTTATTTGTGTTATAAATAACTTCTCTTAAGTACATGCTTTCCAAACTAATGAATTAATGGTATTTATTACACTGTAGAAACAAAAAAAAAACCTACAAGAATTATTTTGCCCCATTGAATGGGTGATATCATACAAAAGTTTTTGAGAACCTATAATTGTGAACTAATACCGGTCACGAATAGCTCATATATTTGAATAATTTAATGGAAAAAACCTCCTCCATATACCATAATTTTACATATAATTATGGTCATGAATTACATATAGTAATATTACATACAATTATGGTAATATGACATACTATTATACATTCTTTTATACATACAATTATGGTCATGACTTATAAGGGAAATAGTACATATCATAAGTGCTTTGATATTGATTTTAATGTAAAGCAAAAAGGGAATATTCTGGATTATCCTCAAGACGTTGTTCTCTTTTTTGTTTTAGCTGCGTCGAAATTAATGGTTAACGAAGAAAATGATACAATCCTCCGATTTTTGTTAATATTAAATTGAAACCAGGTTTTGTAATTACCATGATATCAAATTCCTAAATTATGTCATTTATACATCCCTCGTCCTCGATTGTGTAGCAATTTTAATCGATTTTCATATCTCATGAATTATTTTGTATTGACAGGTTCTCTCATTCATTCTGTATTGCAGTTCGTCATCGCTTTGCATATCTTGATCTATAAGGGAAGAATCCTTCTCTGAAGTAGAAAGAGGATGTTGGTTATGTTCTGAAAACGTCGTTTTCCCCTTATTATTGAGAATGTAATGAGTAATTACTTGAGAGGTACCTTTTGTAACAGAATTTTATGGCTAAATTAAACTGGCAAACTGTCGTTGTAGTTTTGTCATTATTATTTGACATTTCCTTTTCCTTTCCTTTTTTCGAAAGCTTTGGATAGACAACGCCACTTGACGTGCAGCCTTTATTGAGAGAATTGATGAACAGTCACTTTTAATGTTCCGGCCGGTGAATTGGCTTTTTCATAACAGAGCAAGTTGAAAGCAATTACGACCAATACTTCAAAGACGTAATTTTGAATAAATGATTTTCGAGGTTTATTTTTTTTGTGATAATAAAAACTGCTGACAAAATTTAATTTTTTTATTTGTGTATTTCCTGAGTCAACCTGTCAACATCTGTGAAAAGTAGAGCATTATCCAGTAAAATTCAAATTCATTCAAGTAGGAAAGAAACAATTATATTTCAAGGAATCTTACCCTGTTTGTTACAAGCTGTTCCCTAAAAGAGCACCCTTTAGATAGAATGAGGATAATATTTCTTTAAAGCTAAGTGATAATTTATTGGGCACCAGGTGCACTGATGCTCTTAATTTCCTACAGGTCGGGTTTTTGTAAACGCTGTTTTTACATTTCTAATTCTGAGTTGTCCGTTTCCTTGCATGACATTTTTGTTCATTGACTGAACTATTTTCAATTCATTATAGCTGTGCATATGTACTTTCTCCACGTTTTCGGTATAAGTTTGGATCTAAAGCGGAAATTGTCTATTATGCCTATTTGTTAGTTTTAGGAAACTTTACCATTGTCAATTATTACCAAAAGAGAATATTATATAAATCTCTTTAACAACACTGTCAATGTGAAATATATAGCACTAGAGTTTGTACTGGCAAACTCTGGGTTTCTTTTTTTATATCAAGATTGACTATAAATATGTGGGAGGTGGTAATCAGCAATTGTTTCGTAAGATTGAGAAAAAATGATAGAGAAAATGTGGGGGGTTTAATTGCGTTTAAAAATCTTTATTCCACATCAGTACGATGCGTACCTTTAGTGGGCGAGGAGCATACGGGTAGCGAGTTCTCTTTCATAGTTATGCCAAAAATTGATGTTTCAAGAGCTGCTGCAGATTGAGCACTAACTTTTAACTCTTTTCTTTATCACAAAGTGACAAGATTATCGGGTGAAAGGTCACTGCTAGAATGCTAAGGTGAAAGCTATTTTTCCACAGAATTGGCCATAGGAATTAGACTACTTAAGACATAAAGTTTATTATTTCATATATTAACAGACTATAATTATTGCAATTGTTTGCTTGTCTATCATTATATGCGGTTGCTTTTAATTGTTTATAGCATTTCATTTGAGTTTTTACTTTCAATTCTCTTATAAAGATTATTGCTTCTCATTTGAATCTATGGTTAGAGTTTTATAACTACAATCGTTAACACTTTAGATAACACTTTTTCTGTTTTTATTTTGTTGCCTGCTCTTTCACATACCTTCCAATGTGTTACAGGAAGCTTTGCTACATTGCTAATATGTTGGAGGATGTGATGTGTTTTATTTTTATTTTTAGAATATTTATCTGGCGCTTGGGTATAATTTTTCTTTTCTACGACATTTTAGCACTTTAATTTTGTATTTATCCTAAAGATTTATTACATTATATTAAAGCATAGCAATTGCAGGAAGCTTTCGATAACGTCACGAATGTGAATAATAGAAAATTCGGCAAGGAAGGTGGGTGAATATGAGAATATTACCATGAATTGTTAGGCAAAAGCTAAATGATCACCTTTTTTTATTACCTTATTAAGAGCCTAATTTGACCCAGGGGAGATACTTAATTCTGTAGCGTTATTATAACATATATAGGTCATTTTCTGCCTTTTTCGGCATGTGAGAATATGAGGATCTCAACGATTTCACATGCGTATAAAAAAAAGGTGTAGGCCAAAAGATGATTTGTTGAGCAACTGCAGCTACAATTTATGTATGTTTTGGTTGATTTATTTACAAAGCTGCAACAAAAACATGATTTGGAAAATTGCTAAACCGCCCAGCATATTACCAGCCCCTAACACGTTCAGTTGGAAGAAAGAGAAACCAAAGTGAAAAAGTGTGGGGGCTTGGAAATATACCTCCCAGTTATGATTTGTAATGCTCTTCTCTTTCTACCAACAACTCATTAAATTACGTGAGCACTTTTTATGCGTTGGCATGAAGCTTTAATGCCACGTTTTCATACACGTTTTTCTTGCCATGGAAATGAAAAATTACAAATATTATGAATTTCATCATGTGTATGATTTAGATATTACTATGCATAATAATTCTCCCACAACAGCGGCTGTGGCAATATCTCACATATGCAGGAAACTTATCATGCGATTATTACATTTCCTATTACCTGGGTAAAATTTCACTTATTTGTTAATGTTCTGAGACTGGTTACACACACTCTTTTGCTGTTGCTCACCTCAATCTGCTCTTTCAAATAAATCTACACATGATTTCATCACCGTATGAACTGAAATGAAATAAAAAAAGGATCATAATAAATAACTAGAAAATGAAGAAAACTACACCTAAACTCATAAATTATTCATTACACATGTTGAAACTATATTCCAACCAAAGACTATATAATTTCATTTCTAGTTCTAACATATTTATACACTACCAGAGACTAACCATATATAGATATTATTGTAGTATTTATTACGAAACATTTCCACACGCTCATGTTAATTCTACATTCATTAACATGTGAATATTAAGAACTCGGAGTCTTTCAACTTGCTATAATAATGCATCCAGTGGTACAGTTTGCTCTGTAATAGAATAGGAGAATTTTTTTTTTTTCTGTGAAAATCACGTAGTAATAATTTTTGGAGCTCATATTTATTCATTTTTCAACATGATTTACCATTTTGTTTTTCTTTATATATTTGAAATGCTTGAAATTGAAATTGTTTTATTGAGACTTTCTTTTAACAATTTAGAAGTTAGTTAAACAAATTAACAAAGTAAGAAAATCTTAGGATTATAGTGTATTGTCCTAATTATCGATAAAAATATTTACAGCTTCATGCTTTATCTAGAAGTTTTACAACAATGCATTTTAACATAAACTGATAATATAATCGACTTTGCTCCCAAGTCTTTCATTTACATGAGCGAAGATATTCTCACAAATATCCTTAAAGCTAAGTTAAAATTAAATAAATAAATAAAAAAAGGAGCTGAATAAAAAGAAAATGAAAAAACTTAATTTAAAAAACAAAAAAAGAAAAAAAAATAAAACAAAAAAAGGACAAAAACAAAAAAAAAACAAAGATGGAAGACACTTCGGTCATCCGCGATGCGAATTCGATAGAACCTTATCAAAAAATGCTGGTCTCATCGAGGCCGGAAAATTAATGAAATTTTCGCATTTAACACCTATAGGCGATAAATATTTTTCATTCGACCAAGAGGTTTTAATTTGTTGGTTGTATATTTCCGAAATGTATGGATTATCGTGGTTTTGCACTCTATCCGCAAACTTATTCATTAGGTCGAAAACGTAATGTCCGATAGGAGTTATTTACGCTGCATTATATACATAAAGAATAACGCTTTGTGCGGGTTTCAAAGTTTTTCCCAACACAATACCTCAGCACTTTTCTTTCCAAAATTTCCATCTCCTTGATGACTATACGAGACACACTAAACCAAATTGGAAATGCATATAAAATTACTGGCTGTATGGCCGTTTTGTATAGCAAAAGTTTCGTCTTCACCGAGAGATTTTTATTCCAAAATATTTTCGAGAAAATCCCAAGAATTTTATATGCCTTTCCAATAACAATTCTTGCGTGATTATTAAACTTAAGAAGCTTCGAAAAGTTAATGCCTAAATATTTTAAACTATTTGTGAAAGGAATTTCCTCACTTGTATGGAAAAGTCTTAGCAATTTACTTTCGGGAACTACGAACGGTTTACATTTGCCCGATGCGTTTCTCACACAAATTGCTTTACTCTTTGATGCATTTATTTTCACTCCCCATTTGTCATAAAATTGTCCCACGTTGCGCAAGTGAACCGAAACTTTGGCGAGTGTCGTAATCGGCGACACGTCATGTGCATACAACAAAGCGTCATCTGCATACAATAAGCCAGTGGAAGCTGAATCAAAATGAGGGAAATCATACATGAATATATTATATAAGTGTGGGGTTAGAATTGAACACTGGGGAACAACGCAATTCACATTCCCAAAACCGGAAAGCATGCCCGAGAAATCAATGCAAAATTCTCTATTATTAAAAAAACTGACAAACAACTTAATTATATGAGGATCAAAACCAATGTGGATCATTTTGTATAGAATACCCCTATGCGAAGCATGATCGAAGGCCTTTTCGACATCTAGTGAATTTAGGACAACGTCATTTTGAAGCTTGAGCAGAGCATCACTGGTTGAGTGACCCTTTTGAAATCCAAATTGCAGATTCGAAATGAACGTGGATGTTATTCCAGTATCCATTTTATCCCGGATTATTTTCTCAAAAAGCTTACCTAAGTTCGATAATAACGAAATAGGACGAAGGTCCTTAACATCATTGCTGTCCTTCCTCTTTTTTATAGGCACGACTTTAGAAACCTTCCATGCTTTTGGAAAGTAAGAATTGTTTAAGCAATTGTTATAAATTATTACTAAAAATTTATACGCTTTCATTGGCAGTTTTCTGATGAGATAGTTAGAAATTTCGTCAAGTCCTGCACATCTTTTGTTATTTATCGCTACGGAGTGCTCCAAAATTCGTCCACTGTTGTAAGACTTGGACAATTGTTTGAGTTTGTGGATTGGAAGCCTGAGCTGAATTGAAACATATTTTCAGGAACCATTAATGTAGTTCTATTTATTTCCTCGTTTAAAATTTCAACATCATTATCCGAAGTTGCCTCGTAAATGCTTGAAAAATGTTCTTTGAGTTTTAGCAATTTCAAAGCATTGTCCTCAACTAGCTGACCTTCAACCGTCAGAACTTTCAACTGATCCCTCTTCCTATAGCCTAACATATTATACACATTTTTATGAGCCGTTGGTCCCGGTTTTATGTGTGATAATTTTTTATCAAAATTTCTACATTGGTCAATTTCTACGTGCCTCCTAATGATTATACTTATTAGCTGAATTTGTTTCGATAACAATCGATAATCCGAATTTGTTCTGTTAAAATTTTGGTGAAATAATCTTTTCAGTTGTTTCTGCCACCTGTGCTTAATTTTATATAATCTTTTAGTCACATCCGAAATGATAAATTTCCTGTTTCCTAGTTCTACCTTTTCCGAATGAATTGAGTTCATAGAACTAATTCGTTGTCGAAAACTCTTGTATGTATGTATCAATCTCATCATTCGACAAGTTTCTATCAGCGGCGGGAAAGTTGTTACAAAGTTCACCAGCAATATCACGTCTAAAATTATCCCAGTTAGTGTTTTTGTATGATGTTATATTGGATGGAGGTCTGAAAATGGTTTCAGAACCGGAAATTTTAATTTCCATTTTTAGTGGGAAGTGGTCCGAAAAAGAAGAATGGCTACTGATACGAACATTTTCATTGTCTGAACGAAGCAGATTCGGACTGACAAGGAAATGATCCAGGAAAGACTGCCCATTTGCATATGAAGGTGTTGAATCTGACATTCGAATAAAACTTAATGAATTTTGTTGGAGCCAGTTAAAAAATACAATTCCATTTAGATTGTTGCAAGAATCTCCCCATGAGCTATGTTTGGAGTTGAAGTCTCCACCAATAAATACGCCATGAAAGTTTTGGGAAAACCTGGAAATTATTGACAGGCCCTCAATGAAGTGATTTTGGTTATAATTACAGGTTATATACACCGATCATAAAAGCAAATTCTTTTCCGAATTATCAACTAAAATGGAAAGATTTATGAATGTATTCGGAAAACTCAAACCGGGAATGCAAATTTTTGAAAACAATAAAGGTTTTCGTATGGCTATACCAGTACCTAATGAACTGTTGTCCTTAACAAATGTGTAGTCCTCCAAAAAAATTTTCTGATCCTTTCTTAAATGGGTTTCTTGGACGAATGCTATATCAATGTTGTTAGCTCTTAAGGTATTACTTAAATCGATCCTCCTACTTGTTTCAATCAAAGATATTACGTTATATGTCATAAAACTGATACGATTACGGACCATAATAACGATTAACTTCCATCATAAGACACAGACATTGCTTTTTAGCATCATCTTTTGCAAGATTCTTATAATTGCTAATAAAGTGCTCAACTTTTTGTTCCAAGTTAACAGGTTGACAAAGAATTTCTGAAATCTTTAAAAAATCCTGAATTATTTGCGGTTTTGACGTACGAGTTGGACTTTCTAACGGATTAGTATTATTAAATAAGTTAGCATAGGTGACGCCAGATACTACGGACGAATTAATAGCTCGTAAAACATTATTGGAAGCGTTTTGTCCCCTTTCCCTAGCCTGATTCACCGATCTTTTCCTCATATCCATATATTTCTTGTAGACTGGGCAGCCTCTATAGTTGGATGTATGTCCTTCCACTTTACAATTTGCACAATAAAGAATTGAATCATCATTTTTCTCAAGTTTGCACTCACCCGGACCATGACCGTCTTTGCATTTAACACAAACAAACCTCCTGTTACAATTGCGGGACAAGTGTCCCCATTGCTGACACCGCCAACATTGAATAGCCTTCGCGTTTGCTCTGGGTGATTCCCAGGAAATTCTCTGATTTAAAATGTATTTCATAGCAATAATTTCCGTAGGCGATTTTCCAGGTAATAAGGTTGTCAAAAACAGTCCAGTATCGATTTTATTTTTTCTAGAATAGTTAGTTATAAATTTTGAAACTGATTCTACTGTGTTGGGAACAACTCTGTCAATTTCCTCCTTAATTAAGTTTAGGTCAGTGTTGTGGTAAATGCCTCTTAAGACCAAACTAGTTCTTTTAAATTCTTTCGGGGTATATGAATACGATTCAATATTGTTCTTCTTTAGCTGATTCATCATCTCGATATGAACCGAAGCATCTTTTACATATAATTTGCTTTTATATTTTCCTGAATTTACAATTTTGTATATAATATTTTTATTTTTCAGCTGGTCAACGAGGTGCCCTATATTTACATTATATAAAAAAATTGGTGGACAGAACGATCCACCATTGTCTTTTACACGTTTCTCTCCGTTATTAGTTTTGTAATTTTGTGCCTGTGTAGTCTTAGAAAAACAATCCGTCGCAAATTGCAGTTCTCCTAGGACACTAAATCTGTTCGCTCTGCCAGTTGACTCAGGCTTACCATTATTTGTATTGGAATCTGCCTTGTATTTCGCGGATCTTGCCCTCTTGCTTGTGGCCAATTGAAATACCTCTTCATCAGATAATGAAAAATCTTCATAGTCCATTGATTTGGTGTTAAAAATATCTTCCCTCGATTGTCCATGAGCAGATGTTTGATTTCGGAAGCAAATGTTCTCAGTTATTGGAACTTTTCCCTTTGGAATGACGCCCGATGAGTTACCAGAATTCTTGCAGAGTCCTATGCCTTCATTTGGAGAGGAAAGGTCATCTTGAAAACAAGCGTCTTTCAGTAACTGGCCCAAGCTTTGCTTTGGTCTTTTTGTTCCGGTTATATTCTTGTCGGGCGGAAGTTTATCCAGTTTAGTAGCATCCTCAGTATGGGATGGTTTGTCCATCACCAATTACCAATGAGATTCGCCGATTCGTTATAGAAATAATTCGAAAAGTTTTTAATTTGTTCTTGGAAATTTTATAGAAACAAAATTCCAAAATTTATTTATTTATTTATTTTTTTTTTTTTTTTTTTTTTTTTTTGATTTGACAGCAAACACCACACGTCTGAACTCAATCAAATTACAATCGAAACTCCATTTGAAATGCTTATGATGTTTATTTAGGAGCCCTGAAGTAGGCAATGTTTTCATTATTTTATAGCAACATGCACGTTCAATGAATTTTAATGGAAGTGCTAACTCCATGCACGAGTCATTTCAGGTGGTAACAGAGCACGTGCTATAGTTATCAGCTTTAGAGCAGACAATAGACACTTTGCAAAAGGAACGCCGAAAAATATGCCTTATATTTTAAAGCAATTAAGAAATAAAAGAAATTAAGCGTAAAGGTAAGAATCCTCACATACAAAAAGAAAGATAGCTGTGCTTGTGTGTTGCACCTAAAAAGACGCCTATTCCTCTGATTGCACCGAAACCTTGGCAAACTACTCTTAAAGTTAATAGATGTATTCTAGCATTAACGTATACCGAAACCAAGGATACCAAGGACATAAATTTCATAGAAATTAGGTTCTGATTGCAATATCGGCATAAAAGCAACAAATAATTTGTAATTTGATTCCGAATACGCGCGGAGAACAAAATTCGGGTATACCATAAAAACCCACAACTGAAGTGAAATTTCATAGTTTTAATTAAGACGTCAAGTCGATTTATTTTTTATTTATTTGCCTTTTTATCAAAATAAATTTTAATAACATTTGTGGTTCTTGCTTTACGTCAATAAACCGAACTGGAGACATCAGATAAAGCAATTTAAATTCAAATTCTTACTAATTTGTGGTGAATATGTCTACATAGGGCACAGAAGGGTTAAGAATTGATCTAAATGTTGGATGCAGACGTTTCTATGTTAGTGGTTAACTATTTTTGCTATTGGGGGTTTATTCTTTTAGTTTTTGGTGGCATGTGATGGGTACCATTCCCCAAATAAAGTAAAGTCGATTATTGCATTGAATGCCCTTCGTAGTGATTTTTTTCTTTTCACGGTTATTTAAATATTTGTTTACAATATGTGGTAGCATTTTTTCGACACTTTACGAATTCCCAAAATTAGCTGGTTTTCAAAATGTAAAACCTTTATTTGCTGCTAGGATTTTGACAACTTTTAGACATTCGAGATTTTTCTAATCGCATTAATTTGGTTTTGTGCAATCTATTCTATTAGTTGAATAACTAGATTTGTTTTGGAGTTCCTTCCGGTTCCGTAACCGGAAACGCAACTTTTGATGTGTATTAAATTAACAAAATAATGTCTAATTTTAGGCAGTTGTCATGACATGCCTTTTGCTAATCATAAATTGGGTTACTTTCGCACGAATTACTTCAATTTTTCTGTAAATAGTTCTAAGAACAGATACATTTAATGGCCTTGTGTTAATATATTCCCATTTCTGTAATTGCGTACATACATGAATGTACCAAAAAACATATACGTCAAATTAACCTTGTGTAACAGTAAGTAAATACATTGATTTAGTGCTGTCATTTCCATTTCAGATTGTAAGAAATTTCTTGTCTGAAGGTGTGGAAATATCTGGGTATTTGCTACTGTTAATTACAAATTAGGGCTACTCCATTAATGTTCCTCCCCTGGTCTCCCACTTCAAAGTAACAAGATATCAATATCCGTGTTATGTTGCGCAGTTAAATTCGTATTGTTGGATGTAGAATTCGACTCCAGTTGTCGTTTAGAAGACGATCAATGCTTGATTGCACACACATATGAAACCATTGCTACGCATCACATCATATCATTTCATTTCATGTCTTAGTTTCCGTTTTTTTTTTTTTTTTGATTTCGAATGACACAAAGACCCAAAACAACGGCTACAGTAAATTGTACAGAGTTGTGTGGAAAATGTTACCAAAGTTTATTGTCACAAACGTGTAATAAACATCTTATTTTTGTACGACTTAACATTGTCTTAAGCACACGATGTACTGGAATACTTGGAAAGAAAAAGGCAAGGCAATGTGACACACAAAACGTGTACAGCCTCAGGAGTACTCATGTTACAAATATTATATTACCATTTCTTTCTGTGGTTTTATTGTTGTTCAATTTTTCATTATGATATTTCGCAAAACTGTGAATTGAATTGAGTATTCAAATACAAATATACTAGTGCTATGTACGTAATTAAGGCTCTTATAGATCAAAATGGGGAATGGTAGCGATTCAACTATATGATGTATAAAATAAATATAAATTTGTTGCAATAAATTAAATACAGAAAATGTGAAATCAAGCCACTTCCAAATAAAAAAGGAATAAGAATATGACAGTATTTAAATATTTGAATTTTCCATAAAATTTAGTATTTTTCAGTTTAAACCTACGAAATGTTCAGAAAAACCATATCATTTAATTTATTTGAGAGGAGACAAAGTATATTTATTCATGTTCGTCATAAATTTGTAGCCAACTGTCCATCCATCTGTCCGTTGAAATGATGATGGAGCCTCCAGGAGGATGAAGTTTGCATGAAAAGATAGAATATTTATTTTAAAAGTGAAAAGTTCTGATTCAGAAGGAATAACTTACAATTCAACGGGCGGAAAATGGAATTGTTTGTTATACTACAAACGAATTTTCACAAAAAGTAATTTGAATATTTTATATACGGAGAACTAGTGCCAAAATTGATGAAGTGGGAATCCCCAAAATAATTATCTCCTAATTAATGTGAGGTATAGAAACTTTTTAACATCTATAATTACTTATGTGTTATAACTCATGTAATCCTATAATCTATAACCTATATAATCCTATAACCTATAACCTATAACCCATATAAATTTAAGCTAAAACTTAATAGCACAATTGTCTATCAGTTTGCAATCTAATATGTGGTATTTAATATACGAGTTTTCCACTTTGGTCTTCACTATGTTCTATTTTTGTTCTATATTTTGAGTTATCTTGTTTAATGTTCCGTTTTTTTTTCTTTTCTGTTTACATTTATTCTATTACTGATACCTCTTCCGATTCCGGATTCCATTATAAGTCTCATTTACTGTGACCCTTAATTTAAAACAAATTTAGTTATTTTCCCATTTGCTAAACAATTTTCTTTGTTTTCTTTGTGTTGTTACTACAGTTCGCCTGGATTTTTTGAACAACTTAAACGAACTTCTCATAACGTTTACCACTTTTGCTCTTGCGAACTTCCGGTCCAACGAATTCATTTATAACGGGGTCTTTTCTTACATAACGACCGTTGAGTTTAACTTTCTAATAACGGACAGTCAAAGTTTGAAGGATTCGTGGGAAAACAACCACAAACAATGATTGATAGGTACTTTTACTCGTTCCTTCCCTCTTTCTCCCATTCTCTTAGTTATGGTTCCTAAAGCAAAAACTGAACAAGTGTGGAAGACGCAGAAAAAGAATTTCAGCACAACACACGAAACATAAAGTATCATGATAAATGATGAACGTAAATATAAAACTGTTGCCAAAGCTGAAAAGTGCAAAAGTATATGAAAAAGGATGCTGGAGAGCTATACTGGATTTTTATAATATGTAATCAAAGAATTTTTGGGGACCACGTTGTTAAAGATAAAGTATTTTAAAATAGCCACACAGGAATAAAATTAAACATTTGCGATAACAGACAAGACTTTCATCATGAGGTATTTGGTTACAATGCTTTACAAAAGTAGTGGATTCTTAACGAAATTGTGTGATTTGCTCCAAACGAAGTCTTAAAACACTTTCAAATGTCTGTTACTTAGGAGCGCAAAAACCAAATATATTAGGTTTTATTTTATTGAATAATAAAAATGTTGAAGAGCTCGTCTTTCCATAAAGTGTGAAAGAATAAAAACTTATAATGTTATTTAAAGAAATGCCTGTAGCAATAACTGTTCACTGATTCGTTTACTTAACATATTTTCCCAGATTTCGCCGGAGTTCTCCTTACAAGCGATTTTATTATCCTTTAGGCCACTGCTGCTGTTTTCGTATACAACTTATGGTTTTTTGTTTTATTAGCCATAACTTGGTCATGCCACTTTAGTGTTTCCTCTTTGCTCTTAAATTATACTATCTGCCGCCCCACAATCCTTGCCAAAGGACTCAAAAAGCAAACCACCGCCGTTGACAAACATAGGAAATCTCATAGTTTATAGATTAGAGGACCTTTGGCAAACATTATTAATGGTAATGAAAATCCTGGCGATCATTTATTTCAATGGTTTTATTATTATCTTCATAATTGCATTCAACAACGACATGATAATTATTTCGTTTTCACGATAAAGAAGTTTTCCGATAATATTTCTATTATTACAGTAACGTTGATGTTATTACATATTTATGACACAGAATAATGACTTGATGGTTTTTGCTTGCTTGTTTTCGCGAATAAACAAGGATTTTTAGTGTCCTTGCAAGTCGTCGACAAAATAAATATAAATTATTTTGTTGCTTTAAATCCCCTTAGGATAGAACCACAATAATGATATTATAATTCTTATTGAATAACAAATAATTCTAATTATCAATTGATTATGGTTTAAGGATAAATAACAAACCTGCCTTTTGGTGTGGTGGGCAATGAGGCATCGGTAAAAAGGTGTTGGCAAAATGAATTTGATAATTGTTTAGAATACAAATAATTTAATAATGTGCGTCGTTGAATATTGAAAAGAGCTCTAATGGGGATGAAAATAGAAAAACTTTCAGTTTTCCATTGAGGAAAATAAATTATAAAATAACAATTTTGAAAAGTATTTCAGACAATGAGTGCTGTAATATAGTTCATGTAATTTATGCATAGACGCAAATTCTTCTTAACTAAAAGGCACTATTACTTATAGCCACCCCACGCATTAAATTGTATTGTAGTCTAAAAACTAAAAAATTTTTACTATCCACACGCAGTTCCATCGCAGTTGGAGAAAATGAAAAATACACCACCCTATATATATATAGAAGTATCAACGATTTACACGAGCTCTGTGTGAAATATATAACTCTCTCACTTTAACTAAATATCATAGCGGATATGAAATTAATTCATTGAGTGGATTAGCTGTGATGATGCGTTTTAAGGACTTTGTATAAACTTCTATATAACATATGTTACGTATACTCACGTATACTCGTATTGTCTAAAGAGAGCTAATACTGCAGTTTCTTCTTTCCTTAGCTTCTCATTCGTGCTATAGATATTCCTCCTCTAACGTTGTTAAAATATATGACCATAAATGACCGCTATATACATGACACGAGACTGTGCATATTAGTATGGCATCTGGCCCCAATACAATCAACTGTATTTCTTTGAGCAGTTGATACCTAAACGTATTGACGAAAATTTAAAGCAGAGCACCTGCCGACAATTTTGCTAAAAGCTTCTCAAGTGGATGTTCAGAATTGCCTGTATAGATTGATTGTATACACGCCTTTTAATGTCTCTAAAAGTAGAACGCGTGCGATGTTCCGTATTTCAATCATAGGACGCCAAGGAATTTGTATATGATATTAGAATTTCAAATCTGGTGCAAATGGAATAAAAAGTGTGATTGAGGGCTGAAGGTCAAATTATTCTAGTTAATAGTTGCATCAGCAATGTATTCTGGTATGTAATACGGCCTATACATCCTTTATGAGCTACATTAAATATGTATCTTATAAAGTCTATACATATATATAGACTATATGTAAAACCTACGTAGTTTTTTATAAACTACTACCCGACCCGGCAAACGTTGCTTTGCCTTCAAATTTTATTTTTATTGGAAATGTTTCATTAGCAGGAGCAGAAATAAATGCTTTTTAATTTGTGGTTTGTATAGGAGGTACCACTCCCCATTGTCCAATCCCGCCTATATTTGCAGCAGAAGTTACAATATGTACACCAAACTTATATACCAAATTTTGTTCAAATACCGTTAGCTGGAGCAGAAATAATGGATTTTTAATTTGTGGTTTGTATAGGAGGTACCACGCCAGTTACATATATAAATGCTGACAACTCCACCGATAAATTCGACGAC
>JAHXMU010022641.1:0-13639 GCA_019455685.1 Philornis downsi | reverse complement strand
ATATGATCTCGTAAATTTTTATCTTATAGAGATCCATGATCCATGATCCATTTTCTACTATAACAGATTTTTATGCAAAGTGATATATTAATTTTGATACCACATTTTAATGGGATATATTTATTTCTACACCACTTACATATTTACCACATCTAATTTTAAAATATCTTATAACTGACGAGATATAGACTTTCAAACTTTCAGTTGTGTGGGTTCTGTGGCACGACCCCACTTTCTCAATCCTTAGCTAAGGCATTATGCTGCAGATTGATTACAATTTTGATGACAATCGACCGATTATTTATGCTTCTTTAACGGATTTCTAAAAAGAGACATGACAATGCCCACTTTTTCTTCAGATATGTTTCGGTCTGTGCGAGTTTAGACATTAGAGAACGTCTTTTAAAAATTGGTCTCTTTGTTCAATGGCTGAAAACAAAAATAAATAAACAAAAGCTGTCCCGGCCACGACATTACAAAATTTTAGATAACATTACAGATTTAAGTATGAAGACAGTCTTCTTGCTATATGTTAAATTTTCAATTTGTACTTGTCTTAAAATATACTTTATGTTGAATAAATTATTTTAGATCTAATTAACTTTGTTCTACTTGTAAAATACAAAGAGAAATTTCTTTATACAATAACAAACTATTGTATCACAAAGACGTGAAGTCTTATAATTTAACAGGTTATGGGCGCAGTACTCCAAGTTGAGAGATTCTAAGGGCACTGCTACACGTTCAATATATATTGTGGTATTTGGATCGCGATCCATTTTAATGGATTGATGGATCACGAGCGTATGCTACATGTTCAATATTTATCGCGTCAATATATACGTGTTTTTGTGCAGTGCAGATCGGTTATTAAAAAAATGTCGCGAGAAAACTAAAAAAAAATTCTGTTTAGCTATATTGCTTGCTTTTTCATTGAAGAGAAAAGTGGAAAGAAAGTGTTGGAGCAAAAAGTGGTTGCTGGATCGAAAAAAATACACACACTTAAGTTTAATGGATACTATTATTCGTTATAAAGAAATAGACGACTTTGAAAATTATTTCCGCATGTCTAATGATAATTTTAAAATCATTTTGGAATTAGTTACCCCATTTTTATTAAAGAAAGACACAGTGATGAGAGAAGCAATTTCGCCAAGGGAAAAGTTGGCAATTACTCTGCATTATTTTGCAACAGGCGCGTAAGTATTTACTATGCATATGTTATTGTAAATGTATCTTATTTTATCATTTCCTATCACCATTACTTTTCATATTATAGATACTTTAAAAATGACAGCTTTACAGCCATTAAGTCCCGGAATTCGATAAGTCAAGCTGTCCAAGATACTTGTGAAGCATTAATATACGTCCTTAAAGATTATATTAAAGTAAGTCAAACGTAAGTTTCGTTTTAATAATTTTTAAGTTTTATTAATAAATTTAGTACAAGAATATGTTTTTATTGAGTTGCACCCATGCTTTGGTTAATAACATCCGGAGATTGCGTACGTGAATACTCAGTCTGTGAACTGCTCTGCTCTCTGGATCGAGGCACAAAAACATATCCCGGTGAAGGTGTGGATGAGAAAAACCGGTTGCACATGATTGGATGTGCATCACGTGGCTTCGGTGATGTTACATTTGATGCTGAATCCTGGTTTATTTGGACAGAATTTCTGTTCAACGTACCCAGCTCTGCTTCAGATAAAATATCATTGATTGCTTTTTCTGCGAACAACATTTTGTTTTGGTTCTAGCTTTTCCAATTTTTGACTCCAATATATAGCTGTGGCGCTAACGTTACTATACGTAGATGATGATGATGGTTTCTCAGACAGTGGTGAACATGCTTTTTTAATTAGTTCATTTTGTTTTGCTATATAGCCAACTTTAGATTTTTTTTTCTCGGAGGAAGAATAGGGTTAACAGACGAAAAAGAGGAGTCTTCTAATTCTTCCAGAGACTGGCTTCTGCTATTAATTTCTACCGAATCACTGTCATATTCACCGCAAACCGCAAACTGAAAATATAATTATAATTTTTTCGTATTAATAAGTACGTGTATATCAGCAATAATCGTTATAAATATTATATACATATATATATATATATATAAATAATCTAACAAACATCCAAAAATTGACTAATAACAACTTTAAACCTATTAGATGCCAATTACATCAGATGAGTGGAGGAGTATTGCAAATGACTTCAAAACACCCACAATTTTTGCAACTGCGTCGGAGCAATAGGCGGAAATCATATCAAAATTAAGCATCCACCTGGTACAGGATCATTGTATTATAATTACAAAGGGTTCTACAGTATCGTCCTTATGGCGATCGCTAATGCTAGAAAAGAATTTATAATGATAGACATCGGATTCAATGGCCGTGTGTCAGATGGTGGTGTTCTTTATTATTCAAAGTTTTGGGAACGACCGCAACAAGGCCGTTTGAATTTGCCACCGCCGTCTGCTCTACCTAACACAGTAGAAGAATATCCCTATCCGTTTATAGGAGACGAGGCCTTCGCTTTAAACACCCATCTGATGAAGCCATACCCCCAAAAGAAAGCTACAAAAGAAGGAGAATTTTATAACCGACGTTTATCCAGAGCAAGATCTGTGATTGAGTGCTCCTTTGGTATACTTGGGGAAAACCCCAAATTTTGGTTTTCCAAAAAGCTGTTAGCCTAAGCCTCCAGAAAGCCACGAAGGTGACAGCAGCTTGCTGTTACTTAGACAATTTTTTAATGAAAAAAGAACGGCTTTATGATTCTTCAAATTCATTTGGTGACAGTTCCGAATTATTTAATATACGGTTAAATGCGCACAACCCAACGAAAAGTGCAAAAACTATTAGGGATAACTTTTGTAAATATTATAATAAAGAAAAATAAATATGTATATGGCTGATTAAAAAAAAAAAAAGGTTGATATTTGTTCTTTTGAAAGAAAATGTACTTACCACATTAACAGGCTTTTCGGTGTTTTCTAGAAATTGCAGAGCTTTAAATGTACATGATTTAGGTGTATATACATCATCTGCACCAGCACCGGAACGTTTTGAGTCTATAATTCGTTTCAGCTACTTTCTATAATTCGATCTCGAAGAGTTTATTTTCTTACGAACGTCGTCGGCGGTAGCAGTGGGCTTGATTTCTTTAAAAATCTTTAATAATTTTTGGTGTGCAGCCGCTCTTTTTATTTTGCCGGAATAAGCATTAACCGAGGAGTCCCACAACTCCGGCAATGACTCCAAATTAAAAATAAACTTTTTCAAAATAATTTTTTCGGTTGTTAATTCCGGTTCCACCGACAGAACCCACTCGCTTTCACTATTTTCTGCCATTACAATTTGTTGAAACAAACTTTACACGAATGTAACAAAATTTTTTACTTTTTATTTGTTAAATTTTTTGCACTGCGTCTTTTATTTTATGTTTTATTTCACTTCTTATTAACGTATCGCGATCTAATATCATGAAAATGCTACACGTTCAATATTTATCACAATTTAGGCCATTCTGCGGTATGGATCGCGATCCATCAATACCACATGCTACACGTTCAATAAATATCGCGGTATTGGATCGCGTTCAATATATATTGAACGTGTAGCAGTGCCCTAAGGACATATATGTACAATTGTGGAAAAGTATTTTGTTAATTGCAATAAATGATTTATAGTTATATAATATGGCATCGACGTCGTTGGGACTAATTATTTACCATGGAAGACGCAAATGGAGGCATTGCTGCATAAAAGCAGATTGCCGCAAGTTGTGAATTTAGAATCAGTTTCTCCTGCTGAACCAGCCTTAATGAGACGATGGATGGAAAAAGATCAAGATGCAAGAGCAGATATCACCAAAGATTATAAATCTAGTGAGAAATCTTAAGACGTCAAAACTTATATGGGTCTTTCTGGCAGACACTTATGAGCGAAAATCGAAGAGGCAAAAGGCTGAATTATACCGAAAGTTAATGAATCACAAATTGAATACTGGACAATCAATATCAAAATATCTTGAAAAATTTGATGAGCATTATATGCAATTGGAGGAAATGAATGGCAAGATTGAAGATGAGTTGCAAGTTGTAATTTTACTAGATGGATTATCCAACGAATACAAAAAAGTAAAAGCTGCGTTTAATGCGGCGAATGAATTCCTTACAATGAAAACTTTAAGATCCAGGCTTTTAGAATTGAAACAGAATGTTGAGGACGTACCAAATGAGGCATTTAAGGCAAAGTATAAGAAAAAGTATAATAATAATGGAGACAAACCATGTATGTCTAAATCGATTACTTGTTACCGTTGTGGAAAACAAGGACATATGGCTAAAAATTGTAAGACGGACTTTCCCAAAGATCGCAGTAATGTCGTCAATTCAAATGGGTTTGCTGTTAATGATGAAAAGGTTTAAAACGTTACACATAAGTCAGCTTGGTTCCTGGATAGTGGGGCTACTTCGCATATGACTTATCAAAGGAATATGTTTGATGACCTACATACATCTTATACGGGAACAGTTAGACTTGCTGATGAGAAAGAACTGCACGTAAAGGGGATGGGTACAATTTCCATGAATCTTATTGTGCAAGGAGAAAGTAAACAAATTAAATTGTTTAATACCTTGTGGGTTCCAGATTTGAAGAATAATTTGATATCTACAAGTAAAGCAACTGAAAATGTGTGTATTGTTAAAATGGAAGGCAATGTTGCGAAAATCATTAAAAAAAGGAAATCTTAGTCGAAGCATATACAAATAATGGCCTTTACGTGATTAATATTGATCATTCTCAAAAACACTTTTCTGTGGACAATCGGAAACTAGAAAAAGTAGAGTTAAGGCATAAAAGAGTTGGCCATTTAAATGGAAGTTCTTTAAGAAAATTGAATTCAGAGAACATGGTAAATGGAATATACAATATTAATTCAACCAATATTAATTGTGAAACATGCATTAGATCAAAGCAAGTCCTAGAGAAATTTCCAAGGAAAATTGAAGAATCTGCAATTGAATTGCTAGAAATAGTTCATTCGGATGTCTGTGGTCCGATGAAAACAGAATCATTGAGAAGAAAGAAATATTTTGTAACCTTTGTGGACGATTTTTCTAGAAATGTTTGTGAAAAATTTTTAAGAAATAAATCTGACTATTTAGAGTCTTTTAAAGAATTTAAAATTGCAGTTGAACTTGAAACTGGTAAAAAGATTAAAGCTTTAAGAACTGACAATGCAAAAGAAATGATAAGCAGTGACGTCAATAAGTATCTTGTGTCCAATGGTATCATATGAGTATACACCGCAACAAAATGGAAACGTATGAACAGGACACTTGTGGAAATGGCGGGGTGCCTAAGATAGATGCGAATTTGCCAGAAATATTATGGGCGGAGATGATTCACACTGCGGCCTTTATCCGAAATAGATGTCCGACAAATTTGAATAAACCTAAAACTCAATTTGAACTTTGGACTGGCAAAAGCCCCAATGTGAAACATTTGCGTCAAATAGGGAGTAAATCGTACGTTTTGAATAAGAAGCCTGAGAAATGGCAACATAGAAGTGAGGAATGTATTTTAGTAGGCTATTGTGAGGAATCTAAAGCATATAGATTCTGGAAAAATGGCGAAAGGCATATTGTAAAAAGCAGAGATGTAAAAATTATTGAACGACAATTTTTAAAACCTGATATAGACGAATTTAATTTTAATGAAAATGATGACGTAATTGAGTTTCGATTAAATTTTAAGAAGGAAATTTGCCTCATTAAAGATCAAACACAGGATATTGGAAACGAGGTCGAAATTTTCGAAGTTTCCTCTGAACAGTTATCCGCTACTAATGGAAAACAAGATCAACCAAAAGCCTTCGATTCTACTAAATCTCGTCTGAGATCATGGACAGATAGAAGTCAAGAAAGTGTTCAGATTTGTATGGAGGACACACTAAAATCTTTAATTGATATTGAAAAGTCTGAATTTAAAAATTAATGGATGTTTGCAATGCAGAGTGAATACAATTCATTAATTAATAATGAAACTTTTGAACTTTCAAGATTGCCTATCGGACGGAAAACTGTAGGCAGCAAATGGGTGTTTACTATTTAATACCATCCAGATGAAACAATTGATAGGCAAAAGGCTAGATTAGTACCCAAAGAATATTCACAACAGTTTGGTCTTGACTATATGGATACGTATGCTCCAGTAGTTCGGCAAAGTTTACTAAGATTGATTTATGCTTTAGCTGTTGAAAACGATTTAAAGCTAAGACAACTGGACGTGTCAACCGGTTTTTAAATGGAGAAATCGATCAAGAAATCTATATGGATCAGCCAGAAGGTTTTATTGAGGAGGAAAATTGCGATAAAGCATGCAAGTTAAAGAAAGCTATTTATGAAGTAAAACAAGCTGGTCGTCAATGGTTTAAAAGGATTGATAGTGTCATTAAACTTTTTGGATTAAAACAATCTAGATATGAGCAGTGTATTTACTTTAAAAACAAAGATTCAAATACTATTCTTGTGGCTCTCTATGTGGATGATCGGGATATATAAATGAAAAACGATTACAACAATTAAATTTTGTAAAAATAGTTGCGCGAGTTATGTAAACATATGTACAAACGTGCATAGTTATACATATAACATACATACACACGTACATATATACATATGCATTATAAACATATGTACAAACGTACATAGTTATACATATAACATACATACATACGTACATATATACATATGCATTGCAATTTGCTTGCCTCACATTTCACAAGAGGTGTCTGGACGACATCCGCTACTTCATTTGACACATTTAATGCAAAAACAATCTGTCAGCATATTTAACTTTAATGATTGTAAAATTTAATAAATAAAATATCAGTTTGTGAAACCAGTTGAAAGAATAAACAACAAACCACGGAACAAAGATTCTAGTGTTTTATTAACACGAAGAACATAACTGGCGCAGTCGACGGTCCTACCTATAAGTGCTGAAGGAATATCAGCCAAACGACCCAACTACAAGTGCTGAAGGAATATCAGCCATACAACTCACAACTCAAGTGCTGAAAGAATATTAGCCAAACAACACAACTGCAAGTGCTGAAGGATTATCAGCAAACAACACAATCAACGTTGCTGACGTATTACCAACTACCAACAACCCACTGACGGATCATCCGACGTGAACAAGCATTAGCAGGAAGGATGAACTTAAGTAAGAGTATATTATACACATAGCAATTAAGTAAATGCACAAAATAAGTGAAACTAAAAGCCAAATCAGAGAAGTAACTCCGTTTAAAAAATAACATTTTTACGTGTTTCTTCTCTTGAAACAAATTCATATTCCTTACAAGGCCAGCGATTCTTACGAGACCCTCCTCAAGCCTTGTAACGTGTATGACTTTGAGCAAATTTAGTAAAAAGAAAAATAAAAAAAAATAGAATACAAACATAACAAATGAAAAAATCTTAATAAATTGAGCATACAAAATCAATTAGACCAAATATAAGTGAAATTTTTGGTTCGTTTCCTCAGTAATGAGTAGAGGTTTTAGACATAGACCATATCACAGAACGTTAACACCCATACCAGAAACTTTTGATACTGTTTTTGACAGTTCCAGTTCGTTACCACAACTCATTATGACAACTCCACTAAATGCCTCACAAGTTCCTCCCAAGGAAATTTTTGAATCCCTACGGATTCCCGACGCAGTTAAAGACCTACCACAATTTGATGGTAACCCTCGTCTTTTACACGAGTTTTTAAATAATGTAGAAGAAATTCTAACAATATTAAGTGAATACAGTAACACACCATTTGCGAAAATAATACTTAGAGCTATCAGAAATAAAATTGTAGGGCCAGCAAATGAGGCTCTTAATATGTATGGAATACCCTTAGTTTGGGAAAATATTAAAGGCAATTTTATAACACATTACTCGGACAAAAGAAGTGAAACTTATTTAATAAGAGATCTCCATGAGTTAAGACAAAATGGACAGTCCATAGAGAAATTTTATGGTTCTGTCATTGAAATCCAAGCAACGATAAATAACAATCTATATATTCACGAGAGCGATGAAAATGTTATTTCCGCGAAAAAAACTTTATTCGAAGAAATGTGCCTTAATACATATCTATCCGGTCTAAGAGAGCCATTGGGTTCAAACATAAGAGCCATGAGGCCAAAAACTTTGGCGGAAGCGTTTACGTATTGCATCCAGGAACAGAATATGTTCTATCGGAAAGTTAATGTTCCCCAAACTTTTGGTAATTACCGGAATAACACTCCAATACCTCGTCAACCCATACCACCATTCCAGGGTAATCCACAATTTCAACAACAATTTTCTCAAATGAGACCTCAACATCCAAACGCCTTTCAAGCAAGGCCTCAGTACACATACACAAGTCAAATTAGAACACAATATCCAAACGCAATACCAAGAGGACAACAAAATACAGTTCAGAATACCCTCAACTCCACACCAAAATATAATTTACCACCACCAGAACCTATGGACACCTATTCAGGATACTCACGCAGACAAACCAACCAAAGTGTGCAGTCAAAAAATACTACATTTCGTAAACCACAGCAATTCCACAACATAGACAGTTATGACAATACCAGACAATACTATGATCTTCCATATAATCCAAATCAAAATCCCTCGGAAACTAATCCGGGTTGTCCAGAAAACTTCGGAGAAGATTTCCAACAATTAGACCGATATTACGAGTATGGGAATGAAACTGTTAATTGCATTGACGACCAAGAAAATTTTCAGTCATCAGCCTATCCGAACCCACAGGATACATAGATATAAATATTCATGGTAATACCCTACCATACATCAATATATCATCAGCTTACGGAGAACCTCTCAAATTCTTAATAGACACAGGGGCTTCGACTTCATTTATTGACCCTTTGTGCATTGATCCCAAATCCTATAGGGACTGTGAACCAATAACTATTACAACAGCCCTAAATAAACATACGTTAAATAAGAAAATTTCTGTCCCTATGTTCATTGAATTTAAGGAAAAAGGAAATATAGATTTTTACATTTTTAAATTCCACAACTATTTCGACGGGCTTTTAGGCATCGACATTCTCTCAAAACTAAATGCAAAAATAGACCTTTCTACCAATTCCCTTATTACTAATAATTCGATAATACAACTCTTTTTAAAACCCAATTTCACATCTGGTAGATACGAAGTACCTCCAGCCTCAAAGTTTATTGTCAAAATTCCGGTTGACACACAGAATGGCAATTTTTTCATAAAAAAAACATACACTCAACCATTTTTGTATATACCAGAAGGAATCTACAACGCTAATAATTGGTATAGTGTAGTTGAAATGACAAACGAGTCTTTTCAATCACAAACCTTTCTGATAGAACAACCAATTCAAACGCAACCATACGATATACGAGAAAACATGGAAGTGCATAACTTTAACATAGAAACAAACACAACAGCATTAACAGAAGATATTGTCCAATTATTGCGAACCGACCATTTGAATGTGGAAGAAAGGAAAATGCTTTACAAACTCTGTAAAAATTATGATGATATATTTTTCCGGGAAAATCAGAAACTCAGTTTTACCAATAAGATAAAACATAAGATTAACACAACTGATGACTTACCTGTCTATGTTAAGTCATACAGGTATCCCCATGTGCACAAAGAGGAAGTTCGGAGACAAATTAACAAAATGTTAGACCAGGGAGTTATTAGGAATAGTTTTTCTCCTTGGAGCGCACCAGTTTGGGTAGTAGCCAAGAGGAGGGACGCTAGTAATATTCAAAAATGGCGCATGGTAGTTGATTATAGAAAACTCAATGAGAAAACGGTTTGCGACCGTTACCCCATACCAAATATTTCCGAAATTCTTGACAAACTGGGTAGAAGTTTGTATTTTACTACATTGGACCTAGCAAGTGGATTTCATCAAATTGAGATGCACCCTAGGGACATTAAGAAAACAGCTTTTACGGTAGAAGGTGACCATTTTGAATTTGTGAGGATGCCATTCGGCTTAATGAATGCTCCTTCCACCTTCCAACGAGTTATGGATAACGTTCTTAGAGACCTAATTGGAACTGTTTGCTTAGGGTACTTGGATGACATTATTGTCTATTCAACGTCCTTACAAGAACACATGGAAAATCTTAAAAAAGTTTTTGATCGACTGAGAGAGTCGAACCTGAAAATTCAACTCGACAAATCCGAGTTTTTACAAAAATCCTGTGCATTTCTGGGACATATAATAGCAACGGATGGAATAAGGCCAAGCCCCGAGAAAATATCTGTGGTGAAAAATTATCCAATACCAAAGACTCCAAGACAAATCAAAGCTTTTCTGGGTCTCTTAGGTTACTATAGGAAATTTATCAACGATTTCGCTAATTTAACGAAACCTTTAACTTCATGTTTAAAAAAAGGTAGCAAAATTGTGCTAAACGACAGATGTCTACAAGCATTTGAAAACTGCAAAAACATTCTAACAAATGATCCATTATTGCAATACCCTGATTTCAGTAAACCTTTTAATCTAACAACCGATGCTAGTAACTTCGCGTTGGGCGCAGTACTATCGCAAGGCCCAATAGGCAGCGATAAACCCATCTGCTTCGCTAGCAGAACGCTGACTGACTCTGAAATCAATTACTCCACTATCGAAAAAGAAATTCTGGCAATCGTATGGGCGACGAAATATTTTAGACCCTATTTGTTCGGAAGAAAATTTAAAATAATCACCGACCACAGGCCACTTACATGGGTGATGAATCTAAAAGAGCCCAATTCCAAATTAATAAGGTGGAGACTGAAACTAGAAGAATTTAATTATGAAATAATATACAAAAAAGGCAAATCAAACACAAATGCTGATGCCTTGAGTAGAATTAAAGTCGACCCTATAGACGAAGAAAGAGTTGACAAAAAGGAAGAACTAAACATGAATGTTAACGACAATTCGTCTGACCATGCCACTTCAGGATCAACCATATGTACATTCAGCTGAGGAAAATGTAGATGATGGCATACCTATATCCGAGAAATCGCTAAATGATTTCAACATCCAATTCATATTTATGAAAACTAATAACTTACCCCTGATGACAGTAGAGACTGTTTTTAAAAACAAACAGAGACGTACAATAAGACGCCCGACATTTAATGAAGAAAACGTGAGGGAAATATTCAAAAAATTTTTTCGTACAAACAAATTATTGGCCATATACTCCGAAGATGAAATATTTCACATAATTCAGTCAGTATACTCTAAATATTTCGCAAACAACAAAATAATGAGAATTGTTCGTTGTACGAAACTATTGACCGACGTAAAAGATAGTGACGAACAGGATAAGATTATACGTGACTATCATATTGCAAACAATCACAGAGGCATTCAAGAGACATTTTTGCATTTAAAACGAGACTTCTATTTTCCTTTTATGAAAAACAAAATAACTGCTACGATAGCCAATTGCGATACATGCCAGACCTTAAAATATGATAGAAATCCGCATAAAACCAAATATGAAATACCCGAAACCCCCTTAAAACCTCTTGACATAATTCATACAGATATTTATTCGATCAATACGCGTCATATATTAACTATAATCGACAAATTTTCGAAATTTGCTTCAGCATACACCCTTCCTTTACGGCATAGTATTTGTATCTTAAAATGCATGAAAAACTACTTAAGTATTCATGGAATACCAGGACAAATCGTATGTGATCAAGGTGCGGAGTTCACAGCAAACATATTCAAAGATTTTTGTAAGCAATACAATATTTCACTCCATGTAACCTCCTTCCAGCAAAGTTCTAGCAACGCACCTGTGGAGAGACTTCACTCCACAATTACAGAAATATATAGATTGTTCAACAAAAATTCAAGAAGGCAAACGTAGAAGTTGATCACGACGATATATTATCGGAAATTTTAATAACTTATAATAATGCGATCCATTCAGCGACTAAGCTTACGCCATATGAGTTATTTTACGGTCGAACACACGTTTTCAATAGAAATATTGAATACACTTCCCAACACGAATACCTGGAGAAACTTAAAATTTTTCAAAATGAATTATATGCACTTATTAAAAAAAAAATTGGAAACAGACACTAAAAGAAGAATCGATAAACTAAATACAAATAGGGAAAACCCGAATACAGTAGATAAAGACGAGGAGGTATATAGGAAAGAGTGCAGGAGAAATAAACTTACCCCTCGATTTAGCAAACATCGAGTTAAATCTAATGGAAAAGTAACCAAAAAATTCAAACAAACAAAAAAATTCATAAATCCAAAATAAAACGACGTAAAAAGAACTAAAATTCCTTTCATTCTACAGTACCCGTTTATTTGATCACCATATCTATACTACCATCATGGGCTGAAATTAACATAATAGAGTATTCTTCAAACTTTCTAATCCCAATCCATGAGAACCCGGCAAAAATACGAGACGGTACCCACCGGATAATCCACCACATCGATATCTCACAATACAACTCCTTTTTGGACACTGTGAAAGAAACCATCAAAATTATACCACATGAAAACACTTTATTGCCGCTTTTAGAACATGAATTTTCACAGACACTAGAACTAATCGAATCCATAAAACCACTCATTTCTGACAAACGACACACAAGGTCTATTGATGCTTTGGGTACAGTTTGGAAGTACATAGCTGGTACACCTGACCACGAAGACTTCGAAATTGTAACACAAAATATGAATACCCTTAACCAAAACAATAACAAACAAACAATCATAAACAGCCAACTAAGTAACCAAATAAATAAGCTAATCTCTGTAACTAACACTATAACGAACCAAATAAAGAAAAATGACAATATTGAAATAGAAATAATAATGAACTTACAAACAAAATTAAGACTCATAAAAGAAGAAGTAATAAATGTTAAGTACGCACTGCAATATGCAAAATTGAATATATTAAACTCGATATTGTTAAATAGACAAGAAATAAAAATAGCTCTTGAAGATTTTAAAAAAGATAACATACCCTTCCAAACTATAGAAGAAGTCTTAAGTTTATCTGAAGTAGCGATACTATACAATAATCTGAACTTACTTTACATCATAAAACTTCCGATTACAACAAATATCACATACGAAGATATATTATTAAAACCCGTTAAGAAAAACAACAAAATTGTAAAACCGCCTTTTAATGAAATACTAAGATTCCAAAATATAACTTATGGTATTAAATCTAAGAGTAAAACATATAATTATGTAAACATTTATGATAAGAACTCATTAATAGACATAAGCAACACTAAATGCATCCCTAAAATTCTGAACAGTTTAGACTCCTCTTGCGACTTTACCACTGCCTATCATTTATCTGAAATTGAGATCATAGCCCCCGGCTTAATACTTTTGAATGATTTCCACGACGACATAATAATTAAGGAAGAAAGGAAAAGGTTAAATGGTACATACATAATTAAATTTAACAACGAAACTATCACCGCTAAAGGATCAACATTTTCAAATTTTGAAACAACTCACTTGCAAACAAAGCCTACATTGT
>JAHXMU010022635.1:0-12857 GCA_019455685.1 Philornis downsi | reverse complement strand
CAAGATATTTGCAAGAATGAGGATAATAAATTTGTAATAATAAAGCTGTTAGGTCATTTGCACTCACTTTGTCCAGTTCTCCTTGCACAGGATGTTCAGGGATACCGTGATATCACATATATTTTCCATAGTCCTCTGACGTACATCCTAAGTGTCAGCTGATAATGCGTATTGAGGTGTGGATTCATCACCATAACTGAAATCGTGGTTATTCAACGATATCGTGCCATCGGCCAGCTGAGAGCTTGCCCCAGATGACGAGGATGAAGATCCTGAAGGTGACGATGATGATGATGTATACGCTGGGCCGGGTGCATTGATGATACCATTATCCAAGTGCTGTTGTGTATGATAAATGTGATTGTTATTTGTCACAGTATCAGGACCATTAGTAAGACTGCCTCTACCGCTCTCCGCTGAAGGCAACTTATTGTGAAGCAAAACATTGAGTCTAATGTTCGTTGTTGTTCCAATAGGATGGCATCTTCACCTTCGATTGTTAAGAATATAACAGAACCTGGAAAATATGATAACAATGTGAGAACGAGTAGAAAGAGAGAGAGAGAGATAAAAAAGAAATAAAATATGATTGAATTAAAGTAGATGGTTCAATATGAGATTGAACATGGGGGTAGTTGAAATCTATTGACATTTATCAGGTAATATTTACAGGAAAGGTAGTATGTAAATGACAGAATGTATGATTGTTTAATAAATTGTTGGAAAATCATAACTCTTTAAATTGTAGCAATATTTGATTAAAAAATTATTCCCACAAATATGATTAATATTTGGAATATTTCGCTTATATCATTAGAAGAAACTGAGAATATTAATATTACTCCATCAACATTATCCACACGTTACGTAAAAGAAGTTGACTAAAAAGGAAGGGCCATGAATAATGGGAAGCTTTGTGATTAGAGTGGGGTACAGTATCAATGCCGATTAGGCAAATCGACTGCTATTGTTATTACGGTAACTAATTTGCTGTGCTGATGGGGTTAGGACCACTGGTTGTGGAATTGATTTTGGGATTTAGGCTATTTACTTGTACAGCTACGAAGCGAAGTCGACTTGCTGAAGATTTTGAATTGTATACATTGAATTAAATAATTTTTCAAGAGGTACAAAAAATTATTGTTATTACAAATCATTCATACATCAACGTTTGCATGAATTTACTTAGAAAACTAGTTCTTCCAGCGGAGATTCTGCTGTTCTTTATTAATCACCCGTTGAGTTCATTGTCGAAGAATTGCCAGGGTGTTACCTTTTTGTTCTTCTACACAACGTGACTCAGATATTTGTAGGATGACGCCATTATTACTAATGACGGACTCATGTATATTTTAGATCAAATTGCCTGGTACAGTTGTATATTTATTCGCAATGACTGGACTTTCCATTAAATTTTTGGAAATTTATGTTGTAATATTGACTATGTTTCCAATATTGTAAACTGCATATCTTCATGTTTTAACTGGTCTCCAACATATTAGGAATTGGTTGCTTGAATCTGTAAACCGGTTTTCCCATATGTTAATTACTTCAGAGATATTGAGCATTAATTTGCACAAGTTATTTTTATATCGATGGTGTAGATTTGAAATCAAAATTTGAGCAATTTCGCCTAAGCAATTCAAATTTGAGCCAAATTAATTTAAAAAAACAAAACAAATTTAACCTAAAGGCGTCCTATACAGTATTTGTCTAATCTAAGAAAATGTTTATAACTTAAGCATTCGTATTCAGGAGAAAAATAAAGACGAACATTTAAATGGAATTTATGTATATTTTGATCATACATCAGGGTATCCAGAGAATTGGTTTAATAATCTTATATATATATAAATCAATTGCTGTGCGTTAGTCTCGCTAAAACTCGAGAACGGTTGGACCGATTTGGCTCATTTTGGTCTTAAATTATTGGTAGAGTATTCCAGAAGGTTTAAAAGGTTTTATTTGAAGTAATAGATGGCGTTGGAGATGAGATTTTTGCAATTAATTTTTTTTACCACATTAACATTTTGAAGGCAAAACAACGTTTGCCGGGTCAGCTAGTTTTAAATATTTTTTGGATTTATCACACTCAAGGTAATTTAGACACAATAATTTCACCCATCGTATTCTGAAAGCAAATGACGACGAAAATGTAAATCGAATTTATTAATACAAATAATAAATATATGGGGAAACTGTTTAATAATTTTAAATATTTCTGGATTTACCACACTCAAAATAATCTACACAGAATTCAGACCACTGAGACTTCAGTTCCAGTATATGCTTAATTTAAAAAATGTTTTTGAACGTTTTATATTTTAACATATGATTGGTATTGTTTACACATACATAAAAAATCTGTACTTTCAATATGCCGACTTTTCCTCACATATTATAAAATACTTTCCAGTTTTTACGGACATTGTGTCAAACACAGATGTTGTTTGCAGTTCATGCTTACATAAATTTACATATTACATATTACGCATATTAATATTTTATAATATGGCCGAATGATTGGTGTTGAACCATTTGTTAACCCATTCAAAATGGCACAGCCCGTTTTATTAAGGATGAATCATATTTTACTACATTTAAAGCGGAAACCAAACATTTTTTGAATACCTGATTAATTTCAAATTTAGCGAATAAAAATTGTTTTACAAAGACAGCACTCAAATTTTTTAAACGAACGCAGCGTATAATTAATAATAATTCATTATACTAGCATATAAATTTCCTTCATCAAGAATAAATTTCAAGATTTATAAATGCAAATTTTCGCGACATTTTAGAGTTTCATCAGTAAGTACATAGTCATCCACAAAGATCTTCTTAAGCTGATATGATTAATGTTAATTTTTGAGTTTAAGGGTTAAAAGTATGCATAATATTTTAAATTACGTTGAGACCGTTTCATTCAGGGGTTAGTACATTTAATATAAATATTATTCATTGACATTAGATTTCGTAGGAGCTCAAAATAACAAGCTGAACGAGGAAAAGGCAAATGATTAATGGAGTTTTTAAGTCAACCCATTAATACATCTCATAGGCCAGCTGCGAAAAGTATTTAATTAATAAAACCTGGGTTTTGTTATCGAATTTTGTGTTTAAATAAGACGTGGTGCAAAATTTGTTAACGTTTGTATGTGTATTTGATGTTCTAGATTTTACACCATATGCTAATTTTCGAACCGATTACATGAACGTTGCAAAATTTATTGAAGATCTATAATGAAGACAATTTCTTTATCTTCAGACTATTTTTGATTTTGGAATAAGATGAACTTTTGCATAAAAAAATATGTAATAAGATCATGATTAATTTTAATTACGTTCAAAACTTTAATATTTATCATATATCTTAATTATGTCCCCTGAAACTAATTTCATGGAATTCAATTCTTGTAAAAGAATCTAAAAAATGTGTAACATTTGCAGAGTGAGTATGTAAGTGCGATAAATTTAAATTATCTATTTGATTTCATGACATATTTACGAAAAATCAATAATGGTACACATTTGAAAGAGATTAACTTTATTATAGGAAAACTTTATTGAATACTTTCGAAGTTGGTAACAACATTTAATAGAAGCTTTTAAGGAATACCCAAAGAAATTGTGAAAGAAACAAACTTATTTATCATCAAGGCTGTTTTGGTGTTAGTCTCCATTTCCAGGTAAGACACATTTTTATGTAGAAAGTACATATTAGTAGATTTGAGCAGTACTAATTCTTTCTTAAGTTGTTGCATTATTCATACGATTCTAAATTCAGCATGTACAGAACTTATAACTGAAATTGAGAAAAATGCAACGTATATCAGAGATTGTATATGTGAGAATCAGATTGTTTTGCTTATTTTAATACTGAAAAAACTTATTATTGTTTTTGAAAAAAAGGAAAAAAAATAATTCTAACAGAACTTGTAAACCAAAAATGCGGTAATTACAGACGGAATGACTAGGTTTAATAACGAATTATATTACTACATATTGGTTGACAGTTGAAATTAACACCCATAATTGGCGTATGATTAACATTAAATTGCATTAGTAAAGATATGTATGATTCAGTTGAACTTTTTGGTTTATGATTAATATTATTTTATTGTTTGTTAAAGATTCAATTATTTACATTATTATTAATTATAAGTCTTGTTTCTTGAGCAAATTGACTGTGTTTTATCAATTCCTACTTTCCATTTTTATTTGGAACTAATTACCTATTCCCCTAAGAGATTTTACAATGTAGTTCAATTACACGTACATTTTCCGATATGTTTCCTAGCAATAACATTTAGCTTTTAGATTTTCTTTTACTTGTTCTCATCCTATTTTTATATGCGTGTATGATTTTCCCCATTAAAACATGTTTAACAAACATTTTAATTAGTAACAAGCATTGAGTTTTTGGTATCGTTCAAGAAAAAGTAACACAAAAGAACAGCACACCAACAAAATAAGAACACAACAAAACCATTTACTTCCTTAACCAAAACAACAAAATATAAAAAAAGCCACGGTAGTCCTCAACAACGGTTAATGGATTCATCGTAATCTTGCCAAAGCGGCAGAATGTTAAATGAAAATAACGTGGGAGAAATAAGGAACAAAAACCAAACCCAAAGTCATGGCAACAACAACCGTATTTTTCATCTTTTGTACATAAATCTGTCCCATTTCTCCAACTCAAACAGACCAGCCGCAAATGCAAAAAGTCAAGTAACAATTTCACTTTCTACAACCATGGCAGCGGAATGGGATTACTTCTTCATGTTAAGGACGCCAAGAAGCAAAGA
Organism: Philornis downsi; assembly: GCA_019455685.1. Lineage (NCBI taxonomy): Eukaryota > Metazoa > Arthropoda > Insecta > Diptera > Muscidae > Philornis > Philornis downsi. The sequence goes on along the minus strand of JAHXMU010022635.1, from coordinate 8,046 downwards.
AATAAAAACAACTACTCAACTAAAATATAACGACACTAGAAGTTCAGTAGTCAGTTAGTAACATAGGTCTAAGCCAATGTCTATGACAGCAGTAGGAGTTAGAGAATGGGGAAAAATGACCAGCATTTCTCAAAAAGTTCCTACAATATATAGTTTCATATTTTACCAAAAATACCATCATCTTCTTCAACAATGTTGCTGCTTTGTTTCCTCGACCCTTGGTGGAAGAGTTCTTCCTTTTACGTTTGGCTTTTTTCTGGATCCTACTTAAGCAAACTGCAGTACCGAATAGTTTATCTTAAAAATAGTGAAAAGACAAACACAAATTTTTGCAAGTAAAGACGCTATGGAAAAGTAGTAACATAAAGTATATACGATTTTCTGTTATCTAATCTTAATATGATGGGGAAGCATATCTAAAAAAGAAGCCAAGTATAAAGAAAATGTAGAGCCAAATTGGGCTTTTATAAATATTTTATGGGAATTGTGCAAATTATTTGATGTAAAAGAACATAGATTTAGAAAATAATATACTGATATAATTTCTGATAGAGAAATACCGGGAAGTAATTATTTAAAAAGATCGCTCAAAGAGATTGTCAAAACTCTTTTCGTTGTTGTCAAGTCTTCTATACTGGCGCTAAGTTTGAGCACGATTTGTGATATAATTTGTTAGCTATCAACGTTTACCACCAGAAGACAACATCAATGAGGTACAGGAAATGGTGACTAAAGATCGTCAAATATCGTCAAAAATCGTGATAAGTAATAAGTATTTTGTGTTTCATTAACCACTTCCCTGCACATATTGAAGTAAACGCGATTTGTGGTGTACGAATAGATTATATCTCATATGTCAACTCCATTTTTTTGAAACGACTCTAGAGCTACCTATCGTCTATTAAGAGTATTATCTTGCAAAATAGCAATTTGGTGATGCTTTGAGAATACCAGTATTGAATCAATCCTCATTTTTGAAGAGTATATTCACAGTCTATTTCTGCTCCGTTTATACATTTTCTTTAATGTTAATAATGCGTTTATGACATTCAATTTCGAAACCGAGATATGCAGAAAACGGTGCCCTGTTCTAAAGATTTGTTAATTACTTAAGGTGCGCAACTAAGTTCTCGCTGCTTTTTTCCTTTTATTAATAAAAATGAAACTTTATTATGAACACATGTTTACAAATGATTCATTGAAAGTATCGCTCATGTTGCTTTTTCCACCAAATATCAATATTTCCCACATATGACGATTATTTGGCTCAAAATCATACGTATTCACACAACCCAAAAAATATGACGTCAAAAGAAAATGACTACAGTGTCAAGGCAGTATATCTACCATATGCCTAATCTTGGTTCATGACGTTTAGGTTATGGCAGCATCGACTAGCACTTACAGCTGGCACCATCTTTTGGCAAAAAGAGGTTATAGGTATAGTTAGTTGCACAACTATAATAAGAGAAGGAAATTGTATTTGAAAACCATCAATCCTGTTTATGGATAACAATCGAACTTAACATTTCCCTTGAGTTCATTTGAATGACTTAGGTTGATAATTTGGACATGATATCTGTCTCTTTAAAATGCATTTAAAAGAGATGAATTTTCTTCAAAAACACTGTTATAAAAAAACTCTGATTACATGTTGGCTTATTGTAATTCTCATAACAAGTACATTGAGTGATTGGTGACGTCCAGTTCCTTCCTTTCCCAAAAAAGTTGCCAAAATTGCCCTTTCGAGTGGGCCACTTTGAGCTAATTAAAATTCTAAACTAATACCGGTTCATGAAGTGAAAGTTATAGTAGTTTAAATATTAATAAGTAGTTTAAATATTAGTAGTCATGTATGCTTAGCATCAAATAGAGCCTACTCTAAAAATAACCAAATAAAAACTAACATACATACACTGATTGATTTATACTACATTAATAAAACAAATTTTAACATTTTCATAAAGTGATTGAAAACTAAGTTCAGAAACTATATCGCAATTTATTTTGCATCTACAGATGTTTTAGCCTACAAGAATTCAAAAATTCTGTGGTTATACTTCCTAAATTTCATTCTTTTTGTTATCCAACATATTGCAGTTGCCCTATTTTTCTGCCTCCCACTGTCAACTGGTTCAAATTCTACTCGCACTCAATGATATTTAGCTTCTTTGGTTTTGATAAATCAGTTGCAAAATGTACGACACCATCGTCAGAAATATGACCATAAATACCACAAGCTTTTACTCTAATCAACCAAAATGCCAACGAACAAAATGAAAAAAGAGAAAACGTTAAGAAGAGAACGAAACAAAATACAAAATACGCCACAAAAAAGGAGGTTAATGAATCTCATTGTGTTCAAGGACATACTTGTCGCTTTCGTACTGTGGAATTCGAAATTTGGAAAAGAAAACAATCTGGCAATTTTAAAGCTTTAGGTTCACATGTAATGGCACATAAACCGAACATAACTGGTGTGTTTAAATTTATGTCAGCTGGGTTTTTTTTTTTTTTTTTTTTTTTTGGCGTACAGAAACAAGTAATTTTTTACGATATTGCTGCAAGTTGAAACTAAGAAAATAACAATAAATGCGGAGAAAGGTTCAAGCAAGCGGCCATATAGTTAACTTGGGGGGATAGTTAATATGAGGAATTTTAAGTCTTGCATGAAGATAAAATTTGCTCCCACGATTTGAAGGGGAATTTATGAAGTTAATGCTATCGTGAAATATAAATTTGACCTACAAGTTAGAGGGAGACCTAATATATAAACAAATTTTATGTTAATGATGCAGTTTATAGGGTTCATTGAAGTGGTTACTATTAATAATGTTCTTGTCAAATTGTTTCCGAATTGGTGAAGAGAAAAATTATTTTTGAGTTGATACGTTAAGACTGGCAGAGACTTTTATTTGGTTTCATAGAATTTTTTGAGAACAGAAATTTTAAAATTTTTCTAAAGTTTCTGAGTTTTGGATTTGGGGATATTTTTTGAGAATTTGAATTTAAATTTGTCATGTGCAATTGTGATGCGTTTAAGTATCACATATTCTCCGAACGTCTTGAATGGTTCATACATAATTTATTTTGTTTTCAAATGACTGTATCCAACCAGTTCGTTCAGTAGCATTTTATAGGGGAACGCCCCCTATTTGTTGTACGTAAATAGCATCATGTTAAAAACTTATAATTCGTCAAAGGTATTAGGACTCATTTGATAGGAATATATAGAGAAAATAAATAAAGCTCATAAAAATAAGATAATTATCGAATACTTACTCATAAAATAACCGAATTACCACGAAATAACTTATTTGTAACGAACCAAATAACTTGTCTTTAATAGGATCTTAAATTAAGAAATTGACTGAACTGAGTAATAACCCACATCAGCTTCATTATAATCGAAAGCCAATGCCTTTCTAGAAGCTTTTGTAATTCATAGTCTATTTATCGGCATAGTTTTCAAAACGGGTCAATTGTTGACGGAATATTAACGACACTGAGAAGAGTTAAGCTATAACACAAGCCAGGCAATTCCAAATGTGAATTTATTTACGGTTCTCACATAAACTGATTGGCTATATGATTGGCTCATACAAGCAATTTTCGTTTCGTTGAATCGCGATACGCCGCGCAAACGGTGTCTATGCCGTGACTGACGTTCACAAAAGTTTTGCTGTATGTTTAATGTAATAAGCAGGGAATCATTTACTATGAGCTGCTCCCATATGGCGAAACATTTAATTCGGGCCTGTGTCAAAAATTGAACCATCTGAAGGAAGCAATCGCCCAGTCATCGAACAGAACGGTACATTGAACCCTAAACACTAAATATAGTCTTCAATAGCATGTAAAGTGAATGCATTTCTTTTCATATAAATTACATTAGTATATATTTGTGTGCCTAGTAGATTATCCGATGGCCTTTAGTCAATAGTTACGAGGCATTTATTTATTTAAATATGCATGCATGTAATAATATTATAAATTTACAATAGATGGCGCAAATAATATTATTTAGATGTGATGCGTGTGTTCCGTATAACACTGCTGCTAAGCTTTTCCCAAATTCTTTTAACAGGAAAGGAAATATATTTAACTACGACAAAAGTAGTAAACTTTCCTTTACTTACTCTCCTTATGTAAGAAAACTTACGTACGTAACTCTGTGTCGTCGCTGCTCTTATTCAGTTATATTTTTAGCAGAAATGTAAACAATTACATTGGCCAAAAAAATCCACTTTGTCACATTTTTGCTACTTTCTTCTTACTTTATTTTCGACAGCTGTGTTTATTTTTCTGTTTAATGTCCTGAAGGCGAGACGAAGAGCTGGAATGGTTAAATATTTCATCCAACAAATATCTGACTAAGTTAGTTGGTTTGTGTTATTTCAGTAGCATTTTTGTTGAGTATCGCCTTACTGCTGCCGTTTTATTTAATATGATTTCAAATCTAATGAAAATAATTTGCGGTCTAGGCTTAACCGGGATTTTACGTCATGTTATATTTTTCAGTTGATGTTTAGTTTGTGGCGGCACTGGACCATTAACCTCTTGATCACATGTATGTAGTGTGTTTCTAAGTGTGTGTGTGTTTGTGTATGCGTGTATGAAAGGATTCTAGCAGCACTCTGAGGGATCAATTAAAATGAAAAATCCTTTGTGATTACTGGCACTGATGGTGATGGCGAAGCATTTACATTCGTTACATGTTTTGCTTTTTCTGGCTTTTGATACAGATGAATTGTTGGTTTTATTGCAACAACTAATTAAAAATCCTCTTCTTTCCACTTTCGCCTGCAAAGGCATTAAAAAATCCAATAAGCTTCAAATGTCTGGAGGGAAGAAAAAGCCTAAATGAAAGCGCTTGAAATAGATTTGGTAACAATTAAGTTTTTGTTTAGGAGTTGTTTTTTCGCCCTTGGCTCGGGCCATAGTCAAAGATTTAGCTCGTTCCGTTTGTAGGAAGTCATATGGAGGAAAAAGGATTGATGGATTATATTTAAATTAATTTGAAATTTACTGCGGCTTTAATATAGTTAAACCTATGATTTGTTAAAAGGAGAGAGATTTTTGTTTAAATTTACGGACAACTGAAAAGTTTTCCAGTTAAATTTTAGGAATAATAGAGAATTAGGTTAAGGTTTGCTGTACACAGGGAAAATCAGTAATAAAAAAATTTGTATGATATTACATATAACAAAATCCAGCTACTGAAACTAGGCTGCGGATATTCCCAAAGAACATCAGAAAGCAGACGGCATTTAATTCTTTAAAGCTAATTTTTTGAACTTCCCGGGTAACTTAATAAATGCGTTCTTTCTAATTGAGTATGGTAGGCTGTTCAGATCAGATTACAGTGTATTTGTGGCAGATTACAATTTAAATGACGGTGACAGCTGCTAATGCAGCATAATAATGTTTGGTAGGTGGCACCAGAGTTGTATGAAGCAACTTTATATATGAAAACAGAAATTGCAGTTAATGACTTTTGAAATCCAGGGTGTGCACAGAATAAGCAGTCTCAAGCATACTTACATTCGCGTAAAAATTTACTAATTTTTGGCGATTTTAACCAGCCTTGCATTTAAGAGCAAACAATAAATGTCCAAAAGAGAAATATTTCGAATTATTTCTTTAATCGACTACTCGAAATGTTCTTCAGCCATCCAAAGAGGTAACATTTAGTGCCTTGGTTAGAACTCTCGACCGTATGCATGGTAGCCCTGTATGCTTACCATTACCAGGCGGGGTGGGTAGTAGATGCGATTACTGCCCATAGGATCGCTAGTTGGACCCAAGCACTATTGTCTCTATTTTATAAAGCGGTGCTTATATCGTTGTGATACTTTCAGTCAAATGTCTATAGTCTTAGTGACATCATAATTTTATTAAGGGGACGTAATAATAGCACCGGGTTATCCATTTTGCGGTTTCAAAAGTAAAGTTAAATAAAACACGCATAAAGCTATAATTTAAATTAAATTTTTGTTTCAACATTGTTTGTTACAATGTCATTTAAATTACCGCTTCCGGATTGGTTGCAGCAGTGAATCAGTTTGAAGTAGTTTACGACAACTTTTTCCGCACACTTCGGGCAGCATCTAGGCGGCAACTTGACGAATGTCTGTTTTTGAATGCTCTAACGTTTAGGAATTATTTGCTTCAAGACTTTTTTAAGGGCTACGTGGAAGACTGTGCCACGTAGCCCTTAAAAAAAGTCTTGATCTTGGTGGCAAATTGACGTCTTTGGCGGTCAAACGTGAAATTACGCTTTCTGTAAATTTCTCGTGCAATAAAGCCAAAATCGGTAGTATTCTGTGGCTCGTGGCACCGTCTTGTTGAAATCACATATCGTCCAGTTTATAATATTCAATTGTAGGCCAAAAAAAAGTCGGTTATCATACGGCCATAGCGCACTGAATTGAAACTCAGATTATCAGCCACTCTTTCACAAACAGAAGGGATATTTTCGGCAGTGCGTACACTGCAATGATGTGCAGGCTTGACCACATCTGTGACTCTTCCAGTCTCTTCTAATTTCTTTATAATCTTGCCAATTCCTTGCACATTAGGTCGATTATGACGATCATGATCACCGGCTAAAGCATGAAAAGTGTCACGTTTGTCTTATCACTTTTGTAGTAAATTTTAGCTATTTTTACGCGTTTTTCGGGCATTAAACGATTTATATTGGTAAATAGCAAACCTTTTACCAAAATAATAATATTTTACCAAATAAATAATGCTCAGATGATCGATATTTAATAGCTGACAGTCTTGCCAAAGTGGCGGTTTGAAACCACTAAGTGGAAAATCCTGTATAAACTTTATTCGTGCAAGTATTGTTAATTCAACGTATATATTGTTTGTTACAATAATGCACGATTGTTGTGTATACTTTGGTACATAAATTACTGACACTAAATATTCAACACATCAGCAATCGCAACTTAATCTCATGCTATTCGCTATTTAAGAAAATTTTCCTTATTTTTAATATAAAATCTATACTAGCTTAGTGTTCCTAAATGCAACTGATACCAATATGATAAAAGGGAAATAATATCACTCACAATATAAAAAGATGGCATATGAAACGCTTTTTGTTATATTTCTTAACAGACCCACATAAGTTCAATGCATTTGAAATAATTGGTCGCCAAATTGGACACTTCCGTCCATAGCGCTATAAAACTCATCGCAAAATCTAAGTAACTACCATTCATTAGACTTAACAGAGTTATTTGGCGTATGAGTAATTTCATTTATATTATTAGGGGAATATTAAAAAGTTTTGCGTCGTCAACAAAATTACGTAACAGCTATAATAATTTAATTTGAAACGTTATATCTTTCTTATTGCTGCTATTTAATAGACATTTATTCTCTAGTAGGTACACATTTTATATTACGAAATCCCCGTATGAGTAACATTAATTTAATAGAATTGAAATAGTATCGTTCGTATCTATACAAATTTAAGTAAATTAAAAAAATTAGTTTACATTCATTCTTTTAAGTGACAATAAATGTAATAGTATACAATCATTACATGCGTACTTCCAGATGTTTTTTCTCCCATAGTGTTCCAAATGATTATTTTCAATTACTGAGAATGAGATTTCTTTAACTTCGTTGATTGATTTGGCATAAATTTGCAAATTACTTTTAATGGCGTTACATTAAGTAGCAAAAGCTCCACTTCTAATTGTGTTAAGATCTTACAACAACGGAAACAATTTACCACTTAATCCGTTTTACAAGATTCTGTCAACGACATAATATCCCTCCCTCTTTATCCTTACGACACCTCTGCCACCTGCGAATGGGATTACATACTTTTGGTGTAGAAATTTTCCTGCAAAACCGAACATAAAAGTTGATCCAACACTTTCTTAAGGAGCCTCAACAAACACATCAACCTTTAATCCTAGCCACCACATACACATATATCATAATCAACCAACACCCGTGAAAATATCTAGGTTGGATATAAAAAAGGAAAAAGGGTTAACAACATCGTCGTCATCATCATCA
>JAHXMU010022630.1:0-10477 GCA_019455685.1 Philornis downsi | reverse complement strand
TCTCTGTCAAAAGTTATGGCGTTGCCAGATGGGTCCGTCGAATATGGACAACCCTGATATAATTTATTTTTAATAAAACTTAAGTTTTGTGGAAACAAAAAAGGGTAAGTATTAAAATATAGAGCGATATGCCCCTTTTCCTATAGAACTTCTCCCAAAGTACATGCGTAAAATTTAGTTTAATGCAAACTTAAACTATAGCTTGAGATATGATTATATTTGGCTTGGACGACCCCCTACCACATACATAGGCTGATATTGCCCATCTTCTAATAAATGTTAGGTCAATCAAATTCTATGTGCCAACTTTTTCTGAAATTGATTTTGTAGAAATCGTGGCTAACCACTATTTATCAATGTACAATATCGGAGATTCATTTGGTGTTTTATTTGCAAAAATCAAGTATAACAGACCAGACGATTGCATCCGAATACGTTTTTATTGTGTTTCTGTAAGAATTTTATTTAAAAGTGAGTCGGAGCGGAGGATAACGTCCAATAACGTCTACACTTATTATTATTTATTTGTTTTAGGAGATGATTTTTTTTTGTTAAGAAAAAGCCGCTTCTTCTGCTTGAATAGTGTTCGATCTTTATTCATTGATCCCACAACAAACAAATGGAAAAAATTGTTTTAAAAAATAAGTAAAAGAATTGGGAGTTCCGTTATCACAACTGAGAGTTCGGAGGTTATTATATGTAAGTATGAGCGATATATGCTCAACAACAAAATTAGCAACAATTCAATGATCTAATTAATGAGAATTGTGTCGGAGTAGATTTATATTAGTGAGCATTTTGTGTAAATTTGAGTGATTTCAGTTCACTCAACTAAAATATAGGAAGACACTCGAAAAACAATGTCAATTAAGTACTAAAAGAACACAGAGTTAATATAAATTGAATTTATTTAAAAAGTTAATAAAATTTACACAATTTAAGAAGTTTTACAAAATATAAACATATGATATTAACAACATATAAATAAATTAATTCATGGTCGCTACAATGTTTAGTTATAACCTATACCATGTTTACACGAATACAAGGACGGATAGACAGAGAAAAATCGCCATATCGAATTAGAAAGTGATTCCAATCCACTAGCATAAATTCCATTTGGTCTGCCACACGTAGTGTAGGGTGTAGGAAACAAATTCACTTTCTGTTTCAAAACATTAACTACTTTGAATTATGTTTGTCTTCCCAGCATAATTTTGGTAATGAAATAATATTTACGCACTTTAAAATCGGTGAAATACACCCTATACCCCAGAACAAATACAATATCCAAAACAAATTTTTTAAACAAAAATTTACTATGTACCAGATATTACGCATCAGGCTTTGAGAGCGACTTTCCGAAAATTTGTGTGTGCGTACATATTTACGCAGCTATAATTCCGTTTTGTCCTTGTCCCTCCATCCCGTTTCTGCCACTCACTTTGTGGAGATTTTATATTTTATTTAAAACAGAGCCAACAGAGCAAACAGCCACAATTGATTTTATCTATCAATGTGTCGCCCAAAATTGATAAGATAATAAATAAATTAATCTTCTTAATATTTTCTCTACCCTAATTTCCAAAATGACATTTAGTTGCATCTGGTTTTCGAAAAAAATTATACTATGCTATTCGGCTGTAATGTCACAAAAGTAAGCATTTTAAAGGAATTCAAAATTCTGAAAATAGAAAAAATTACTTGCTAATAGAGCTTAATGTGGGTTTTAAAGTTAAATAAAACACGCATAAAGCCATGATTTCGATGAAACTTTTATTTCATTATAATGCTTGGACCCAGCCATTATGTACGGAATAACCCGTCATTTAAATAACCGCCTCTGAATTGCTTGCAGCGGTACATCCTTTTGAGGAAGTTTTCGGTCACTTTTTCGCACATTTTCGACGGTACGTTTGGGGATTATCCGCATAAAGACGGTCTTTAACGTACCCTCACAAAAAAAAGTCTAACGGCGTCAAATAGTACGATCTTGACGTAGCTAATACGTGAAATTACGATTTCTGGAAATTTGTCATGCAGTAAAGCCACAATCGACCGTGTTGTGCGGCTCGTGGCACCGTCTTGTAGAAACCACATATCGTCCAATTCATAATCTTCAATTGCAATCCAAAAAAAAGTCAGTTATCATACGGCCAAAGCGCTTTAAATTGAACTTCGCATTATCCGCCACACTTCTACTAACAGAAGATATTTTCGGTAGTGCGTACATTGCGATGATCCACAGACCCGACCACATCTGTAACGCTTCCAGTCTCTTGAAATTTCTTTATAATCTTGCCAATTTCCTGCACAGTAGGTCGATTATGACGACCATAATCATCTCGTAATGCACGAAAACTTTCTACGTTTGAATCACCACTTTTGTAGTTAGTTTTAATTATTTTTATGCGTTCTTCGGTTGTCAAACGATCCATATTCGTAAATGACAAACCCTTCACTAAATAAACAACATTTCAGATGACAAGTATTCAACAGCTGACAGCCTTGCCAGACCGGCGGTTTTGAAACCACTAAATGGGTAACTCTGTATAACTGATTTAATCTGAGATACTGACTACGACCAACATACAATAAAATACAAAAAGTAAACATTAGAAATACTTAAGTTTCTATGACTACTGCTAACAAGTAGATAACAGTAGGTAAACCCTAATCAGGACAAAATATAAAGACAACTCTATCCAAGTCGCCGAACAAAAGCGAAAATACTCACAAAAACAAACAGACAGACAATACAACGGACAAAGGTGTTTCTTCAGACGAAATGACTTCTTTAAATTCCCCATCCCAAGCGGGCCCTTTTCATTTTTGTTTGTTGCATTAAAAAAACAATTAATGTCAGTTGTTTTTTTGTTTACTTTTACTTCTTGCACTTATTTTCACACCATCAATAGGCCACTTTTGCTCACAAAACGTTCACATACAGACGCCGACAGTCAGTCGGTCATATAAAATTCATGCGACACTTTTCAGCAATCATCGCAAACGGACAGACAGTCGACAGAAAGCAACTTTACTATTGCGAATGACAGTTGAAAGTGCAGAAACTACAATGGAACAAAATGCAACTGAAAAATGAATGGAGGGATGGGTGAGCGAGCAAACAAGTGAACAGACACACAGCCAGAGAAATGAATTAACTGCCAGAGTAAGTGAGTGAATGGATGCCGCCTCAAGACTACGGGTAGTCGCCTAAGCACACATCAGACGAAAATAGTACAGATGACGGTTATGAGGATGACAAAAATGCCGAGAGTGACATGACAAAGTGTTAATAAAACAATCAGACAGGCGAACATAGAAAAAAGAAACACAAACTTTAATAATTAAGGCAAAAACTTATGAGGACCAAAATATGAAAAAAACAACGAGACAGGACACAAAAACACACTAAATTAATTTATGGTCAAACGGATGCCAAAGCTAAAAACTTTTTGACAGTTGTGGCAACTGTCGGTGAACTATTTGTAAAAGCACTTAGAAAAATGCTATAAAAAGATTGACATAAATGTTCACATATTGATAATTATATTTAAGATAGACAGACAATTGCAGAAATAAATTAATTTCCCTGATTTTTTTTCTGTTCTTTCGTTATAAAAATTTTCTAAATATGTGTATATACTATTTTCCAAGTATATGTATATATATATATATATACATATATATGTGTATATACTATTTTAAAGTATATGTACATGTATATATATATATATATAAAAAAAAGCATATATATATATGTATATATAGGTATATATAAGATTGATGTCGAAGGTAGAGCATTCTGACCACAAAATCGGTTATCTTCACTCTATAGGCCTTAAGGTTGCAATACAGCACCCATTTTGGAAATAAAATTTGCAGTATATGTATATGAGTACAATTTCTCTAAGTGTATATTCTAGAAAGATCGTTAAGATCACTTCAATATTCAATCATCATGTGTGTAATCTTTTTCCCTCTTTATCTGTAAATATCAAGTTTATTGAATTACGTTTACGATAATAAGTTATGTTTGTTTCTTTTATACCGATTATATAATCTATTGTTATCTCTTTTGCACCTGTTATGTAAATAAGTAAATAAGTTAAGCTTATGTTAAGCAACACTATTCTGTATCTATGTTTGTCTTTATCGCACCCATTATGTAAATATGAGTTCCCTCCAATCTTTTAGAATTTTCTAGAATAAGTAATTTTACTATAATTACTTTGTGTTTTTGGATGAATTAATAAAGTTTACGTTAAAGTGGAAATACGTTTCACAATTCTAACAATTTTAGCAATTTCTCAATTTTCTTCCAGCCAATATTGGACCGCGGGTATAGGACACAATTTTTTCTTGTCAATATTTCGAATAAAGAATTGCAATCTGTATAAAATTTCTAGATTTTCGACTCTGCAGTAATAAGATGTTATAACGATTAATTCATTTCGTCAAATATTTCAAAATTTTGAATTTATACAGAAATAATAAAATTGTTCCATTTCTGTTTCCTCCTACTAAATGCCAGATGACTTTCCTACACCATATGAAGTAGAGAGGCTTCAGATTTAAAGCCAGTGTTTATTATTACTGACAAAAAATTAATTTTTTGATTCCACATGCCGGCTCACATATATTTTCCAAAAAGGCAAAAATGGCGGATGAAGTTTTGAGCCAAGGACATAGCCTATTGCAAATATATTCAGTCGGTCCTTGCTTTGATTGGACGTACATATATGCAATTGCGGCACCCAGTACAGTTTTAACGCTGTAAATCTCCTCAGCAGTTTGGTTAAAGTACTCACGTATGCTTTCATTGTTTTAATATCAGAATCAATTTAATTAAAACTGGTCATATTTTTTATGTTGCCATCTGACAAATTGATCGTCCAAGCAGTGTTGCAAACAAAAACATTCTCAGCCCAGGTTAACCAAACTTAGCCTGTATTTTTTCCAAAGCTACAATTTTCATAAGATCGCTGCTATAAATAAATTTGTTGTGTTAAATTTTTGATAAGACCTTCTACGAACACATCACGTAGCTTTAACTATTACTGAAGGAACAGAAAAATTAAATATGTAAATTTGACATTAGAGGATATAAATGGTACAGTTCATGAACCAGATCATTCGCGGTGTACTTATAGTGCGGAAAGCAATATATTGTTTAATTTGAACGACTGTTTTACAAACTTAATTAATGAAGAAATAAAGAATGACTCGGTATCTTGGCTATAGAAAAATATGAAATCATTACATTTGTACTCAAGATTACATTTGTACGACAAGAGATGCGTCTCAGTTAAAACAAATTTTGAACAGCGGGATTAAAAAAGAGGAATCTGAATTAACACGAAAGGAAAATGTGCTTTTAACTTCTACAAATATTACTGAAAAAATTAGCGTTAGTATTAATATAAATTTCGTTTGATTGTTTTATTGGCCACAGACACGATTTCACAAAAAATGGTACTTTTCTCCTTTTTTTGCCGAAAATGTGCACAGCATGGAGTAAATATCAACGTTATATCATGACATTAGAGGTATTCTTTACGATTTATGAAAAAAAAAAACGACTGAATTCAACATTTTGTTTCCTTTATTATTGACCTATGGCACATTTATCAGAGGCTATGTTAAATGTTGAACTAATGGCATCCAAACAACTAACCGTATATTAAATTTCGTGGCAATTGAATGATATTTATCCAACTAGGTTGCACTTAAATAGTCAACGATCTAGCAGACTGTTATGCTTTCTGTCGGATGAGTGATGTTTATAGGTTTCATAACCTGTAAAAAAAGATTAGAAATCATTCAAAAAGAATAACATTTTCATCACTTCCAATAGCGCAATCTATGCATATTAATCATTTCCAAAGAAACACTTTTACAGTGCTTCCAAATCTAAAGATAGTCGGTTGTTATCATTAAATTGAATTACATTTAAATTCTCTTAATTTGCTTGGATTCATGTGCCACATAATCACATTTGACAGAAAAACTGTTTTGCGATCTAATTTCGGTCAGAAAACTCTGATTCAAAAACAAAATTTCTGCATCAAAATAACTGTTTTTTTCTTGTTATAATAAATCTTATGAAAATGTGAAAAAGACATACCATCGAAAACTGTTTCCTTCCTATGACAAGCCTATGTTAAATTCATTAGTGATTACTCAAATTTTCAACACTTTGCTTCAAAAACAATTCCGGTGAATTTCTGCTTCCGCGGATGCACTTTTTTTGCTGGGTACTTAAAGTTTACATACACTCAAACAAAAAGCGGACTTAAATAGCGTAAAATTGATCTTTACATGGCGCCGAGTACCACCCTCCTTACTCCTTACTCTTGGAAGTTTGTTTACCTATTTTAAGTACGCACTATTTTCAAGCTCACTCGAATCAAATTTAGTCAAGTTAAGTTTCACGTACTCGTTTCAAATAAAATTTACTAGTACCGAATAGATTTTGAGCATGTTTTTGACCCAAATTTTTCAGTGCTTTATCACAAATTCGTTAACTTTTTTTTAATTGCAGGAGAAAGCTAACACGAAGAGAGATTAGTTTATTAGGCGTATAATGAATGAACGTTTATTAAACCGTATAGTAAAATCGATTTATTACAATAAATATAGCAAACCCTCCTACTGGTGCCACTACATTTAAAAAACCAATTCCATATTCGGAATTATCACACTTTTGCGTCTGTTCGACATTAAAACTCTACAGATTTATTTTGCTATGGCTTTTCTGCGGATAGATCTGATACTTTCAAAAGGTACTGATACTTGTGATATTAACAATTTAAAATGAATAATTTTGAGGAAAAGCAATATAGAATAATAATAGAATAAAGTTTGCAAGTTATTTTGTCAGTTCTACGTGGGAAATTTGACGCACATGACTTTGTAATACATTTCTAAGTGCGATGAATTCACGCCGGTTTCTCTTTTGGCTTTCAGGCTATATGACCATACTGTTTGTTAACAACATTTTTGTCACAAAGAAAGGAACAACAATCATAAGCTTAGGATTTGCACGCTATGCTGTGCCTTAAATTAGCCACGATTGATACTTTTCAGAAAAATTAAAACATAATTGCAATAACAGCTAAAATACACAAATTTTCCTAATTATTCTCAAAATCATATTTTCATCTTCTGATTTGGAACATAAATCAAGGTCCGACTTGAAAAACAAATTGTGTAGCCTCGATTCGAGCTATATTGGGGCTACTGCAGCAAAAACTACGTCATCGATACTTCTCTTTGGAGATGGTAAATTTCTGTAGCAATAAATTTAATACTTATTTAGCAAATCTTATAAAATAGACATGAATTATCAATTTCGTCGCGAAAATTCAGTCATTTGTCCAATGTTGTAATAATTACTGATTTAATAAAAGAGGAGTATGTCGAGAACGTTATCTCGCGACCATTCTATACCAAGCCTATTATAAGAGAATAAACCACAACGATATATAATCTGTATATATCCTTACAAAATACAAAGTAAATTGCTAAGAAAATTGGCGACCCATTCTAAAGAAAACGTTTTTTAGCCAAAGCTAAAAGGGTCCATTTTCACAATTAGATAATTCAGAAACTTCAAACTGTGGTTACCCAGGTACTCAGTTATTTACCTTCACATTACGATTAACAAAAATTGATTTAACTCGTTACTAATATTGACTTATACTTTTAAACATTTCAATTAGATCTTCTGAAAGGATGCTGAGATACAGGAATTCAAAGTTAAGAATTGCATTTTTAAAACCATGGACTTACACATTTCTTGGCTTTTAAAGCCATGTTACTGTCAAGTGAAATCAGTTGTGTTTAGTTGTGTTTTTCGGAGATACTTTAGTGTAGATTATGTGCAATAAAAAAATACGTTTTGTGCATACAATTGCTCCCAGGACGATAATCAAATTTGTGATAACAAACAGAAACGATATTTTTTGTAAAGTATTGCCTTGAACAAAAACTCTGAGGTGTCTACACTTTTATTAACAAAGTTTCAGGGAAAAAGGGAGAAAACAGGGTACAACAAGCAAACAAATTTAGATCTTCCTAAATCCGTTTCAAATGTTTGAATTTACCAGGATTAAATGGATGGAGACAACAAACTTTTGTTGCTTTTTTATCATTTAAAAACGAACTAAGGATGAAAAATATAATTTTAAAATTTCTCTGTATCGACAGCAAATAATTTAGTTATGTCAACACGTCTCATGGCGTAGATTCCAATATCAGAAATAAGTTACAATCTATAAGATATAAGCTCCGAAATATTCATCGCAACCGAAGTAGTCAACTTTATTACTCTTTGTTGGCATAGCGTATTCGAAAATAATTTTTCTGATACCAGAGACCTCCTCCACTTTAAGTCAGTCAAAAAAAGCGGGTTCGGAGTCTCACAACTATTAACATTTCCTTAGTGCCGCACCGACTGGAAGTAAAATAGAATGGAAAATGGAAAATAATAAAATAGAAAAATTTTGCGGCAAAAATTAATAACCTGTACATCAGCTACGTTTGCATTTTTGTCACTAAATTTAGGAAATCACATTCTTCCAAGAATGAATCCACCGATTACAAAATGACTGAGTTATTATGGTGTATTTTGCTAAATCAATCGCTATATTCACTCAGTTTGAGACCAATGGCATGAGGTTGGTCATCAATATCAACTTGGATGCGTCAATTGCAAACAATGACAGTTATATAGCTGATGACTTCACAAATGTATATTTTTTGTGTAGATCAACTTTTAAAATTAATTCTTTTTTTTAGGATCTGGCAAGGCTGTCAGACGTTAAATACCTGTCATCTGAAGTGTTATTTATTTTGCGGAATGTTTACCATTTTCGAATATGATCGCTTAACAACTGAAGAACGCATAAAAATAAATAAAACTTACTACAAAAGTGATGATCCCAACGTGATTCAACACGGCAGATTTTGGCTTTATTGAATGAAAAGTTTCCAAAAAGCGTAATTTCACATTACGGCGACGTCAATTAACTGTCAAAGATTGTGTTTAGACAGATAATACCCAAACGTGCCGACCAAAATGTGAAAAAGTGGTCCGAAACTACCTCAAAAGCATCCAATGCAGCAACCAATCCAGAGGCAGTCATTTAGATGGCATTGCATTTCATAATCGCAAACTACAAATATTATAATGAAATAAAAGTTTCATCCAAATCATAACTTTATATGTGTGTTTTATTTGACTTTACTTTTGAAACGGAAAAATTGATAACACTGTATAATAGAATAAAATTTAGTAATGAAACGCATTATTTAGTGGTCCAAAGTTGTTTTTATTTCGATCGTAATCATTTGACATATCCTCAAGCAATTGACATCCTTAACAATCCATTATGTTCGATTTATTTACGCAAGATGTAAGAGGCAGTATAAGGATAAGAGTAAGCGGCAGCGTAAGGAGAAGCCACATACGGTGAAGCATAAGAGGCATAATAAGGAGCGGCATAAGGGGCGGTGTAAGCGGCTGTGTACGCAGCAGTGTAAGGAGCAGCTGCCACCAGGGGAGAAGAATAGGCTAAAGGAGCAACAATGCCGGGCTTAGCAGTAGCCAAAGCAACGATAGCCATCAAACACAAAGCGAACTATTGGGGAAGAAACAAAAACATTTTTGTTATCACTAACATCCTTTCTATCCTTTCAGCGGATTTGAGAAATTTATTTC
Organism: Philornis downsi; assembly: GCA_019455685.1. NCBI lineage: Eukaryota > Metazoa > Arthropoda > Insecta > Diptera > Muscidae > Philornis > Philornis downsi. The sequence goes on along the minus strand of JAHXMU010022630.1, from coordinate 750 downwards.
CGTACTTACAAATTTGAACATTTTGTTATGGTTTGGTTTGAAGTTGGTTTGTTAATTAAACGATGTAATTAAACTGATAACGAATAATTAAAAGTGTTTGCTTTTTATACAAAATACCAAAAAAATTATGAGTGGGTTTTTTTTTTTTTTTGCTAACACAAACTTGGGTTCCCACATAAAACATATATGTATGTATGCATAAGCACGTTAGCACATTTGTTTGTATGTGTTTATAAGCTGGCATATATTTGTTTGAGTTTTTCATTTATTGTACTTGTAATTACGAAAGGTGTTGGCAGAATTTAAATTAAATATCGATTTTTATATTGAACACATTCGAAGGCAGCCGGCGATTGTCAGTAGCTGACAGGCCAATACCGCAGCCATTGTTCTTGTTATTTCTATTTCGTAGACTTGATCATCCTCACAAAAAGCCACCCACTGCCCACCCACCACCTACAACTCACCACCACCAACTCCACCATCGTCGGCCGCTGGCTAAAGGTTTACTGTGCCAATAACCTGGGGGGGTCTGAACATCACACACCAAAAACAAGAACAAAACCTGAAAACGTTTTACCACAAAACAATAGAAAAACGCTCTGGTTCGTTAACTACTTTCTGCCTGCCCCAAACATATCGTATTGACAACAATATTTTGTTGCTTTTGGTGCTGTTGATGGTGCTGACGACGACAACCCCGCGCCGTTGTCATCGTTGTAGTAGCAGCTGCCATAGGATTTTTGCATA
>JAHXMU010022629.1:0-29640 GCA_019455685.1 Philornis downsi | reverse complement strand
TATTCAATATCTTTCAAAATTTCGTCATTTCGATGTCAATTTTATCGTATTGCTGGAACTTATCCCAGGCTATCACCAAGTAGCCTCATTTGCGACGCGTATCGACTGACCTGTCTAACCGGTACAGAAATTTCGGACAGGTTAGTAATATCGAAGCCAACCGGACTTGTATTTTTTATTGAATCTAATTCGTCATTTAAATTCGTCATTCTATCATCCTTACATTTAATCTATAAAACAATAGATTTACGATTAGCAATTATTTATTGTTGCTAATAGAATATAATTCAAAAATGTAAGAAATTGATCGTACTGAGACAGCTAGCTAAATGGATAACTCACTTAAGGTCCGTTTGGTTAGGTGGAAAAGTCTGTGGTTGTTCAATACAGCGTTGTCCATTTTTCGGTTTCAAGAGTAAAGTTAAATGAAACGCGCATAAAGCTATGATTTCGAGCGAAATTTTTTTTGATAATTTACAGATACTTTCTCATTGAAATTGTCGTTTTCGTGTAAAAAGAACATAAATAAATTTGAATGTGTGGAATTTTTAAAAATCCAATAAATTTTCTGGTGAGGACAACATTGTTTTTCATTTAACTCCAATCGACCTGCTTGGAAAAGTTAAAGGTAAGAAAGCCTTCTGCAGTTTTTGTATTTGCCATAATGAAGATTGTTTATTATAAAGGGTGTCCAAACAAGAACGCAAGATTTAAATTTGGCGCCATTCGAAGTGTCATTGTTTAACATTTGAACAATTGTTATTGTTTGCTAGTAGAAGGTACGAGGAACAACGCATTCTCATTGTATAGGTAAAATTGTTTTACCAAAGTGGTGAACGTTTTGCGGCTACAGTTCGCAAATTGCGATCAATTTGGGGTCACAATAATGTTCCAAAAGAATCAACTGTAAATGGATAAATGGATAAATTTGCCAAAACTGGGTCTGTTAGTGATGTAAAGATGTAAGGACAACAACGCACCTTCGACCAGGTCGATCGACCGAAAATATCGCAGCTGTACGTGATGATGTCGCTCAAACTCCATCCACCTCAATTCAACACCGAGCTCAGCAAATTGGCCTCCAAATTCCCAATGCAGAGAATTTTGACGAAAGATTTGCTTCTTCATGCATACAAAGTTCAATTGACTCAGGAACTGAAGCCAGCTGACCATGGACAGCGAAAGGAGTTCGTTAATTGGGTATTGGAGGGACAACATGAAAAAGCTGATTTTGCCGATTAAATCATCTTCAGTGACTAGGCCCATCTCCATGTTGATGGCTTCGTCAATAGGCAGAATTGTCGCATTTGGGGTGAGGAAAATCCTCGAGTGATTCACGAGAAGCAAATGCATCCTCAACGCGTCACTGTGTGGTGTGGATTTTGGGCTGGAGGAATCATTGGACCTTCTTTTTTATGAAAATGAGGCATGTTAAGCGCAAACAGTCAATGGTACTCGGTATCGTGAAATGATAACCAGTTTTTTCCTGCCTAGAATTGAAGAAATGAATGTGGAGGCCATGTGGTTTCAACAAGACGGCACCACATGTCATACAGCCAGAGAAACAATTCAATTGCTGCATCAGTCATTTTCCGGTCATGTTATTTCGCGTTTTGGAGACCAGAATTGGCCGCGTAGATCGTGCAATTTAACACCATTAGACTTTTTTCTTTGGGATTTTTTGAAGTCGATGGTTTACGCGAATAAGCCGACGACGACTCAAGTCTAAAAAGAGGTAATTGGACGCTGCATTAATGAAATACCGCAGCATTTGTGCAAAACGGTCATTTTCTATAATTAGTCGTCGATTGTTATAATTTTGCTACTTATATTTTCAACTTTATAGTAAATGGTTCCATCCTATCTTGATTGTGACAAGATCACCATCCAATTTTCCCTGAACCCGTTCAATATTATAGTACCACGCTCTCCCGAAGTGTAGAACAATCAGAGTCGAGCCGTTACAAACCTGAGTTCCAAGAGGAAAAAAGGCAACACAATTTACATCAATGTTATATAATGCAGAAGCCTTCCACTTAGAACTTAAAGGGAGACTATTGGCTTTTGTAATTTTCGATGTGCTGAGCTGAGTTTTCTAAGCGCATGACACGTGCTAAATTATACATAATTTAATGTGACTAAGAAGACGTATAAACTTGCAAATACATATATATGGATTAAATTAGAATTAGAATTTCTTAAAAAAATCTACCAATTCACCACATCCATTCTTGGCACTCCTCAGACTTTAGCTCCAACACAAAATAATGTGGGATAAAGTTGTATGTAAGACAGTTCTCTTGACTGTAATGTACCTATACAAGGTGTCCATCGGGAAGGTGTACTACTTTTTTTGTTTATAATTTTTGATTAAATGAAAGAGAATGGATCTTCTATTGATAAATGTTTTATTTAATATCGGCAATTGTGTATGGAATATCAGGGATATTAATATCAGATAAATGTACGCCTCCGTTAGCCTGACAAATGCGAACTCTTTAGAGCACATTTTTAATTACATTCTCACACATTTCAAGCGGTATTTCATTAATTTCAAAGAAATAAGGTCCAATGTTTCCTCCTGACCAGATTGCACACCAGATTGTCACTTTTAAAGGATGCAAAGGTGACTGATGAATAATTTAAAGGTTTTCCATTGCCCAGTACCGACTATTCAGTTTATTCACATATCCATTCAAATGAAAATGTGCATCGTCATTCATTATGATTTTTTCATGAAAATCGGGGTTGTCATGGGCGAGCTGTAACATACTATTGGTATATGTACGGCGGAGTAAACAGTCTTGTGGAAGAAGCCCTTGTGTTAACTTAATCATAAATGGAAACAAATGCAAATCCTTGTGCAAAATTCTGGCCAAAGTTGTTCTTTGAAGACCAAGCTCCGGCGTCGAATTGAGGTTGATGGATTGTTTTGAACTCTTGAGCAGCAGTAATGTTTTCTGCCAATCTTGCAGTATGTTGTGGTCCATGCTTGGCCCTATCAGCTACAGATCCTCTTTCTTTGAAATCATTCACTACACGATAAATAGTGCGTCTTGTTGGCACGTTGTTTCTCCCAAAAATTTCACGTAACTTTTTCATCGTCACAGTAATCGATGATTGATTTTGATAAAATGTTTCAGCGATTAAAACACGTTGGTTTATCGAATATTTTTCCATAATAAATTTGCCACGTCTCTATTTCACGGCTGCCAAATATGAACTGTCAAGACTAACGTTTACCAAAATGGCGGCAAAACAAAGTAGTATACCTTCCCGACGGACTCCCTGTATATGCTAGTTTTACTGCACTTCTATATTATCACAGTATCTCTGTATTTCAGTATTTGCAATAGTTTATTATCTCTACATTTTTACTATCTGGTCACCTTAGTCTTTCGATTTCAAGTCTTTTAAGTCCTGTTTGTATATTAAGGTGTATTTGTATTGCTGTACTTTTATTTGTTGTGTGGCAGTGGAGGTGTGTTATCGAATTTTTGCCCGACTAGACTTTTCCAATTATGTTGTAAACTTGAAAGGGTTAAGGACTGAAACCATAAATACTAACAACAACAATCTCAACGACGACTACATTAACAATAATGTAATTTGTAATGTTTGTACAGAGGTGTGTGTATGTATATGTGTGTATGGCTGTTTTTGTGCACTTAGGATACATGTTTTAGTAACATGAAAAATGGAATCAAAGTGAAAAATTGAATCACTTGCATCTAAAAATATGAACATTTTAAGGCGAAATTGATTAAATGAAACAGCAAAAAGTGAGTATTGCAAAATCTTTTTTTTTTGGGGTAGGAGAAAATATTTTTGAATTTGCTTAAATTGATAAGGTATAATAAAGTTTGAAGTAGCAATTAGTTTAAAATATACTTTACATAAGTCTGTGCCCTTAGTAAATTCACTTGAAATGGTAATGGGGTTAGATCTGGAATTGAAATAGAAAATCGGGAGAAATAATTCATATTTTATCACAAGGGGGTCTCGCCAAAATAACTTCTATGAATGTTAAAAAAAATATGAGAAGAATTATGGGAAATATGCGAAATATAATATCGTATTAGCTTCAATTTGTAATTTTTTATTAGGTGCGAACTAAGTTCCCGCTGTTTGCCCATAGATGGCGCCAGCTGTAAGTGCTAGTCGATTCTGAAATAACCTAAACGTCGTGAGCCAAGCTTAGGCATATGGTAAACATACCGCCTCGACACAATAGTGATTTTCTTTTGATGTCATTTTCTTTTAGTTGTGTGAATCTGTATGATTTTGTGCCAAATAATCGTCATATGCGGGAAGTATTGATTTTTTTCTTTCAATCGAAGAAAACGGCGACTAAATCTCATCGAGAGCTTCAACACGTTTACGGAGATGTGACTTTAAGTAAAACAGCGGTTCGAAATTGGTTCTGCTTTAAAGACGGCGATTTTAACGTTCGCGTGAAGGAAGACGAACAACCTTCGAAGACACTAAATTAACGGCATTGCTTGATGTGGATCCGTGTCAAACGCAGGTAGAGTTTGCTTCAATATTAAGAGTTACCCGCCAAGCCATTTTCAAGCGATTGTTTGCGTTGGGAATGATTCATAAGCGAGGAAATTGGGTTATTTATGAGTTAAAGCCAAGGGACGTTGAGTGTCGTTTTTTCGCCTTTGAATAACTGCTTTAGCGACGAAAAATGAAGGGTTTTCTTCATCGTATTGTAACAGTGATGAAAAATGGATTCATTACAGCAATCCAAAGAAAAGAAAGTCATGGGGGCTGCCCCATCATACTTCTACGTCGTCGCCTCGGCCGAATATTCACGCTGAGAAGGTTATACTCCTTATTTGGTGGGGCCAGGACCATCATTGGGGATCGGTATCGACTTCAATTAATGCAATTGAGCCGAGCTCTGCCTTAGAAATTCCCACAATAGGCGGAGAGTCGCGAAAAAGTGATTTAGCACGACAACGCTAAGCCCATTAAAACCTACCTCGAAAAGCTGAAATGGGAAGTCTTATTCTCCAAATATTGCGCCGTCCGATTATCACTTATTTTGTTCGATGACACACGGTCTGGCTGATCAGCAGTTCCACTCATATGACGACATCAAGGGATGGCTAAATTCGTGGATAGCCTCAAAAGATGAACAGTTTTCATTTTTATAAAAAAACAGCGAAAATTTAGTTGCGCACTTAATAATATTTCGTGGTTCGGCTTAGATCAGTGTGATTTTAATGTTCACACGGAAGCGAATAAAAAGGCAAAGAACAACAAGCTTCAATTGTCAGAAAATTGGAATTCACGCAATGTCCAACAAGTTTAAATTGACATCTAAGTTCCGAATTTCTCCATTTTGATATACGAGTATTTATTAGAAACATTTAGAAAATATGAATGGATTTCTCCATATGGTCCATCCTACAGGCTAAAGTATGAGACGCCTTAAAATTGATCTTCGCCAATAATGAAAGAAACTATCATCAGGCCACATTTGTACAGCCTGTAAAGTCTTATTTATAATGAAACGATGAAACTTTTATTTCATTATAATGCTTGGGCTTTGCCATTATGTACGAAATACAATGTCATTTAAATGACTGCCTCCGGTTTAGCGGCAACAGTGGATACTTTTGAGGTAGTTTTCGACAACTTTTTCGCACATTTCAGGCGGGTCGTTTGCGGATTATCCGCGTAAACACGGTCTTTGATGTAGCCCCACAAAAAAAGTTTAACATAACACATTTCAGGCGGGTCGTTTGCGGATTATCCGCGTAAACACGGTCTTTGATGTAGCCCCACAAAAAAAGTTTAACGGCGTCAAATCGCGTGATCTTGGTGGCCAATTGATGTCGCCAAAACGAAAGCCTGAATCGGTCGCAAACCTTTCACTAAATAAATAACACTTCAGATGACTGGTATTAAACAGCTGATAGAGCTATTGAAGCTATTGAATATCGCTGGAAAAAGTGTATTGAGATCAAAGGGGATTATGTGTACAAATAAAGACAAATTTTCTCAACTTTTTTGTGTCTTCTTTGTTATGTCGGCTAGTTTGGGACTGCCCCCTAAAAAAATCATCCGATTAACCGCGTTGTCTCTGTATTTCCCATATAAACTGTTATAAAGTTCATATTGGTGCAATTTTAATGCTTGTTAAAGTAAGATTTCAGACTGAAAACTGTGTGTATTGAAACAAACCTTCCGGCATTTTGTATATTAATTGGCCGATTTTCCAAAGTTCAGTTTGTATGGTTAGTGGCGATAAAGCCCATTTACAATTATCTGCCACGATCTGTCAAAACATTAGTAAGAAGTGAGTTGTGAGTTTTAAGAAGATTCCTAAGAATTTACGATTCTATTGGAGGTTTTGAAACCAATAAATGGATAAACCTACATAATGAAGTTTCCAAATAAAATCAGCAAAATGACAGCATTTTAAACTTAAACATCTTGAACACTTGGAGCGCCGACCCTTTTATATATAAGCTATACATCCTCAAGCATTTTTTACGAAAAGCCAAATACTCCTATATGTACAGGGTTGCCCATATTCGACGGACCCATGTTTTTTAAAAAAAAATCAAAGAAAAAAATAAAAATTTGGCGGTTGGCAATCTTATTCATTTAATTTGTTCCAAGTAGATTTGTTTACATCAATTTTTGAATATGATATCTCTCAAATGGCCGCCTCTGGCGTTGATGGCGTATTGTGCCCTTTTTGCAGCATTTTCCATCGTTTTCTCCAACATTTCGGCCGGAATAGCGGCTATTTCTTCACGAATGTTGTCCTTGAGCTCTTCTACGGTCTTTGGCTTGTTAACGTAAACCTTTGACTTCAAATGTCCCCACAAGAAGAAGTCAGCGGGCGTCAAATCGGGCGAACGCGGTGGCCAGTCCAAATCACCACTTTTCGACATCAAACGGCCCGGAAACAAATTCTTCAGAAAATCGATTGTTATGCGACTTGTGTGCGGTGGAGCGCCGTCTTGTTGAAACCAGAACTGCCTCATACGCTTTCGACGAATAATTGGCATCACAAAATTGGTCATCATGTCGCGATAACGCTCCTGGTTGATGGTAACAGCATGGCCATTTTCGTTTTGGAAGAAAAACGGCCCAATGACCGTTTTCGCACTAACGCCGCACCAAACTGTGACTTTTTCGTCATGAAGAGGCAATTCTTGAATCTCCTGAGGATTTTCAGTGGCGTAAATACGGCAATTTTGCTTATTTACGGTCCCATTCAATGTGAAATGGGCTTCATCGGACATGATAATTTTGTTCCAAAATTGCTCGTCATCATCGGCCATTTCGATGACTCGTTGGGCCCATTCCAATCGACGAGGATTGTCTGCAGGCAACAATCTTTGCGTCCATTGAATTTTGTACGGGAACAAATGCAAATCAACGCGAATAATCCGTTGTAAAGTGGACCGAGCCATGCCCAACTGCTGAGAGCGGCGTTTTTGGGATGTTCTCGGCCGATCGTCTTGGTCGACTTTTATTTGCCTCTTCGGATTAGAAAGAGCCTCACCAGCCGAAAATTTTTCATATAAACGCTTAATGGTGTTCTTAGAAGGCGCACTTCTCACATTTTTTAATATTTTAAAAGCACGTTGAGTTTTCACAATTGACTTCTTCTGTTGAATGTAAATTTCAACTATTTCAGAGCGCTCGCATGGCGTGTATTGTTCCATGGTAAAAATCTGCTTGGACTGACGCTTCAAACGCGGTATGTCATTAAGCGATCTGACATTTCTGTCAAAAGTTATGGCGTTGCCAGATGGGTCCGTCGAATATGGGCAACCCTGTAGTAACCTTAACTCGTATAATAAATCTATAGTTGGCATCTAAGTCCATCGCTTCTGTAGGATAACGCTTTACGTCGCTACACATTTATCATAATCACTCCACAAAACAGTTCAACAACTTTATCCTCAAACCCTTTTCAATAGAAGCAAATTCACCCTAAGTGTAGTAACCCTAAGTTTATAACTAATCTAGCATTGGCATCTAACTAGACCGTTTCTGTAGGGCAACATTTCACGTCGCTACACATTTGTCATAATCACTCCACAAAGCAATTCAACAAATATGAGGTGTTGAAATTTATCTTTCTTAGACACGCCAAATAGAGGGAGTAAACAAATAGAAACAGCATAAGAATACGAGTACATAGAAGGATACTTAAAAAGGAAAAACAAAAAAGAGTTCCACGTTTTGTAACAAAGTTATTAAAACACGTGGTTGTTGTGATATTAAATTATGTAAGAGACAACATCTTTTTAAGAAATTTCCTGCTTTACAAACTAAATTGAGGACAGTGACAAGGGGGTGACCAAAAAGCTAAATAACTGAAAATACTGTACACCGCTCTCCTTTGCTCGTTCATGCTTTCAATATGTCGTTGTCTCTCTCTCAATCTCTCTGTGACACCTCTACACTCAAATGTCCACCGCACCAACATATTTATGAAATGGTCAATGTCATAATAAGTAGGGGTACGTACGCCAGCCCAACCCACATACTCTTGTTAGACCGCAGCTTTAGCTCATGCATAATTTTGAGTAACAGGAACACCAAAGAGAGTACTGTTAAAAGGCGCACAACTTTAATGCCAACTTTAGGGTTTTGTGGAGCCAAAAACTATCGTGGATAGACATTTCTTTCAAAACGTCTTCTTTATTCACAAGGGCAGTCATGTATTTCCCTCTATATTGGATAAATTTTTATGCGAATTGAGCAATAAAATTCGTACATATGTATGCTTCCAGTTACTCAGATACAGCATATTTCTACAAAGATGTCATTTCGTTTTTCAAGTGCACCAGCCTCTTAGATAGACATCCTTGCTGTAAGGATAAGTAAAGTAGTTGCCAGATTTCAGACAAAACTTAGCAAGCATTCCATCCATACAATGCGATGTAAATTACCAAAATATAAAGCAGATATCACAGGAAAACAGCAATTAGCAAACACACGAATGGGGTCCTAAAACTAGCCGAGTGGTGCCAGCAGTTCAAAAAAAATATTTTTTTTTGAAAAGTGACAACCTTATAAAATATATATTTTAAGTTTCAAGGAGCCACGTTGTTTAGTATTTTTATTTAAGCCATCAAACGACCTCAGTGAATTTTTAAACATGGAAAAAATTGGTCACCGGTATGCAATTAGTATTTCCATTTGAAAGGTCCCAGCCCAACCAACATTAAAGCCAAGCTAGATTTTATTCTGGGGGAGTCTGCTCCTTCGTTTGCGGCTGTAAAATATTGGGCGGCTGAGTTTAAACGAGGCCGTACAAGCTGCCAAGACGAACACCGTAGTGGTCGACCAATTGAAGTGTCCATGCCAAAAACGATTAAGAAAATCCACAAAATGATATTGGATAATCGTCGGCTGAAGGTGTGTGAGCTAGCTGAAATGATAGGCATTTCAAAAAGTGCTATATATCATATATTGACCGAATATTTGAAGATGAGAAAGCTGTGCGCAAGATGAGTGCCGCGCTTGCTTTCAATAGAGTAACAACAGCGTCGTGAAGATGTTTCAGTAGAATGTTCGGCGATGTTTCACCACTATAAAGCCGAATTTTTGCGTCGGTAAGACATGACATGACATAAGACTAAGCTGTGAGAAGAATCGTGTCCATCTGCAGGCAAAGTCATGGCGTCTGCTTTTTGGGATTTATTTTTATCGATTAGCTTCAGAAAGGAAAAACCACCAACAACGAATATTATGTTAATTTATTGTAGCGTTTAGGTAATGAAATTATGGAAAAAAGGACGAATTTGGCGAAAAAGAAAGTGTTATTTCATCAAGACAATATCCGGTTCACACATCCACTAATGCAATGGCCAAAATTAATGAATTAAAGTTCGAATTGTTTTATTACGCACATTATTTGCAAGCTTCCTCTCAATTTCCAAACTTGAGACAATAGCTCGATGGTAAAAGATTTTGCCAACAATGAAGGGGTGGAGTCTGCGGTTGATGGTTATTTTAAGGAGTTTGACAGTTCTTACTATAAACAGGGAAGCTATTAAATATCGCTGGGAAAAGTGCATCGAGGTAAATGAAGATAATGTGTAAAAATAAAGACAAATTTTCCAAACTTTTTGATAGGTCGGCTAGTTCGGGACTGCCCCTTAACAAAAATCATCCGATTAACCACGCTGCCTCTAGTATTTGCCATATAAACTATATGCATTATAAATTTCATATTGGTGCAGTTTTAATGCTTGCTAAAGTAAGATTTCAGACTGAAAAAAGTGTGTGTTGAAATATACCTTCCGGTATTTTGTATACTATTTAGCCGATTTTCCAAGTTCAATCAAAATTTTAAAATTCGAAATTTAGTTCATTAATTTTGTACATCGCAGTAGTGGATTGGTGAACTGTAGCATTATCTTGATGAAATAACACATTTCTTCACCTAAACGCTGCAATAAATTAGCATAATATTCGCCATTAATGTTTCCATTTTTCTTTTCCAAAGATAATTAATAAAAGTAATCCCTTGAGCATCAGTTTGTATGGTTTGTGGCGGTAAAGCCCATTTACAAAAATCTGCCACGATCTGTCAAAACATTAGTAAGAAGTTAGTTGTGAGTTTTAAGAAGCTTCCTAGGGATTTACGATTTTACGGCGTGCTGGCCGTTCGTCCGCATATCTATTAAAAGCATACTCGAAGTTGCACCGCCTGCACTAGGATGTCTTGAATATGTATAATATTCATATGCAGGCTTAGCCTGAAATTCCGTCAAATCGGCCCAGTATAAAAAATAGTTTCAGTGCAAGAATATAAAATGAATGTAGGTATTAACAAATTCTACAAAATATGGAAATAATTCACTGAAAAAAAGGGCTAAATCGATATAAAATGTATGATAAGAGAACATTCCTATCCATACTGAGGACTGAACCCAACTGGAATTTTGAATAATAAATATTTTAATTTTTTTTATAACTGCACCATTCAGTCATTAGGTAATTTCTCTGTGTAGACATAGCTAATAGATGTTGAAAAAGACCCTAACAGTTCACAAGATTTTTAAGAAAACGCCCTAAGTTATTGAAAAATACAAAAAGTAGTACAAATTGTAGCTAGAAAACGGCCCAATTAATTATGTTATGTATGAGAAGAGGACGTTTTTAACTCGTTCACTTATCTGGCAATTAATCATCTCAACACATATGCTTCTTTAAGGAACTGCCCTAAATATGGACGTGTTTATGGAAATATATTCAAAAAATATGAATTTTTGCCGGCAAAACTGGCTGAGTCGGATAATTATGTATGAGGAGAATGCGCTTTTGAAGCATTCTCTTGAATATTGTGGCACCAAAAATAAAATAGAGGTCATTTAACAACGTTAATTCTGATCCTCAATGGTATTAATAAATTGTTATTATAAATATTATTATGTAACCCTCATTTCTTTATTTTCTGAAATTCATGCAGCAAAGTTTTTAGGGAAGTGTGTTCATTTAACATTACATATGGCAACACTCCATATAGTGCAAACATGCTCGTATGTATCACCATAGACGAGTAGATACACACAACAAACGTATACAGACATATACGAGGTTTGTATGGCAACAACCTAACATCTAACAAAGATGGAAGTATTCTTCACAAACCTAGCTACTATTAGCTGCATTGTTCACCTAATCATTTTGTATTGAAAGGATTTCATCCTTCAAAAGTAAAGTTCAATAAAATACGATACACATAAAGCTATTATATGATTTCGATGAAAGTTTTATTCCATTATAATGCTTGGAACTTGCCATTATGTACGAAATACAATGTCATTTAAAAGGCCGCCTCTGGATTGGTTGCAAAAATTGATTGATTGATTGAAGTAGTTTTCGACCATTTTTTCGCACATTTCGGGCAGTATGTTGGTATTCAAATGCTTCTACGTTTGAGAATTTTCCGCGTAAACACGGTCTTTGATGTAATCGCACAAAAAAAGTGTAATGGCGGCAAATCTTATGATTTTAGCGGCCAGTTGACATTGCCAAAACGTGAAATTACACTTTCTGGAAACTTCTTATGCAATAAAGGCAAAATCGGTTCTGTTGCGCGGCTCGTAGTACCGTTTTGTTGAAACCACATATCGTCCAGTTCATAATCTGCAATTGCACGCTAAAAAAGAGACAGTTATCATACGGCCTTAGCGCCGTGTATTGAAATTCAGATTATCTGCCACATTTTCACTAACAGGAGCGATATTTTCGGCAGTGCGTACATTGCGATGATGCACAGGCCTGACCACATCTGTAACGCTTCCAGTCTCTTCAAATTTCTTTATAATCTTGCCAATTTCTTGCACAGTCTTGTACGAAAAGTGCCCACGTTTGGATCACCATTTTTGTAATAATTTTAACTATTTTTACGCGTTCTTCGGTTGTTAGGTGATCCATATTCATAGATGGCAAACCTTTCACTAAGTAAATAACACTTCAGATGACTGGTATTTAACAGCTGACAGCTTTGCCAGACCCCACCAAATGCATATGTGGATCGCCATTTTTGTAGTAATTTTAAACTATTTTTACGCGTTCTTCGATTGTTAAGCTATCCATATTCATAAATGGCAAACCTTTCACTAATTAAATAACACTTTAGATGACAGGTATTTAACAGCTGACAGCCTTGCTAGACCCACCAAATGCATAACCCTGTAAAATAAAGTCCCAGCTTCTTCATGCGCATAATTTTACAATTTAATTAAAATTAAACTTAGAACTTTAAACTTTTTGTCAATTTTCGCGATTTTGGCTTCAAACGCGTAATTAGAGAAACGCTATAGTAGCTTTTACGTCCTACATTCCCCCAGAGAGACCCTAAAAATTCAAATTTCGGACATTTATTTTACTTCTGCTGCAGTACTTTAGTCAAGTCCTCCCATCTATGGGGTTTCCGTGAAAAATATGATAAAATAGAGTGTGGTGCAAAGAGTATGGTGTCAATGCAGATTGGATAAATTGTTGACTGTATTTGAGGATCGACGTAATCTTCTTGTACCGCTGCGAAGGGGAATCGATCTGATGATGGTTTTAGATGATATACCTTAATTCAGGTAATTTCTCAAGAGGTATGAGAAATTATTGTGTTGCAGTTTTAAATGAAAAAAATTATGAAATTGATTAATTTCAATTCAGGGTAAATCTATCAGAATAAGCTTTGATTCTTACCGTTTGAGCTGTGTAGAGTAACAGAATTTTGTTGTTCATTTTATGTCAGTTACAAATGTAATTTTGCGGCATTCGTTAAACATTATCTGGCATTTATCTTACTAACAATTCACAATAAATTTAACCCAAATCTAGGTAAAAAAAGATAACATAAAATTGTAATTTGATTTAAATTTACATTACGTAAGTTCATGGAACGCTTGCAAATTAATTTTTACAAAGTTTGGTAATAAAAGATACATATAAACTCCGTTTCCATAGCGCAAAAGGAATGCTTAATTTTGCTCACTTCATATGTGGTAAAATTGTTTTTTCATTTATTTCCTTTTCTACATACTAAAAGTCCACATGTCTAATAACTTTTTCTGATGATGCGTGTTCCATGATGGAGTTCACACTTCTAATTTCATTATTTTAGCTTTGGTCATTTGTAATAGGTGCCAGTATCGTTTATGACTCATTTTTACTTTGTTTACGTCTTAAAACTAACAATTTCGAGATATCTCTTCCCATTTCATGACTAGGCTATAAAAGGTATGCTCTTCTTGATGTTGATATCTTCAGCTTCAGCAATTTTTTTAGCTGATTTCGGAATTCGTACCCACTTTACTTCATATTTTACTCCCAAAAAGTACGAATTTCACCGTGCTCCTGTCTTAACAAGTCAGATTACATTCTCAATTTCATGACTTTAATATCAGCTCTTTGTTGCACGCGAGTGTCCGTTTTCTGAACTGTTATATCCACTAAAAGTAAGAATTTCGGAAAATATCTTAATGTTGAATGAACATCATGTATTCGAGTATAGGCAGATACGAGAGCGGTCCCAAAACTAGCCGCCTTTATAATGAATACACAAAAGTCGATACAATTTTTCCAGCGATATTCAATTTCTTCTCCTTCTAATAGCCATCATCCACAGGCTCCATCCCTTCATTGTTGGGAAATCTTTATACACCAAGCAATTTTTTAAAGTTTGGCAATAGTAAATAGTACAAGGGAGCTAAATATGGCAAATAAAGTGCGTGATGAAGCAATTCGAACATTAATTCATTAATTTTAACCATCGCAATAGTGGATGTGTGAACTGAAGGATTGTCTTGATGAAACAATACTTTCTTTTTCGCAAAATGCGGCCTTGTTCCATAATTTTATCATGTAAGCGCTGCTATAAATTAGCATAATATTTACCATTGATGGTTTTTCATTTCTGAAGATAATCAATAAAAATATTCTCATACGCATCTTCAAAAACAGACATCATGACCTCGCCTGCAAATGAAATTGTCTTCGTCTTTCTTGGACACGATACTCCCATTCCAGTCCACTTCTTTGACTGTTCCTTTGTCTCAGATGAGAAGTGGTGGACACATGTGTCATCTATGGTTATAAATCGATGCAAAAATTCAGCTTTATTGCGGTGAAACATCGCTAAACTCCCCACTGAAACATCCCTACGACGCTGTTTTTGCTGTATTAAAAGCAAGCGCGGCACCCATCTTGCATACAGCTTTCTCATCTCCAAATCTGAGGTCAATATACTATGTGTAACTTTTTTTGAAATGCTTATCATTTCAGTTAGCTCACGCACCTTCAGCCGACGATCATCCAATAGCATTTTGTGGGTTTTTTTAACTGTATCTGCCGTGGACACCTCTATTAGTTTACCACTACGGTGTTCGTCTTGGCAGCTCATATGGACTTGTTTACACTCTGCTATCCAATATTTTACAGTCATAAACGAAGGAACAGACTCCCTCAAAGTAGAATCTAATTTGACTTTAATATTGGTTGGACTGAGGACCTTTCAAATGGAAATATTGAATTACATAACAGTGATCAATATATTCAATGTTTACAATTTTACTGAGATCGTTTATTTTTGACGGTTATACAGGGTGGCCCAAAATGACCGAAGTGGTGTGAATTGCTTATAACTTTTTATTTAAGACATATTTTTTAATTTTTTTTTTTTTTTTTTTTTAATACAGTAAATTTATGGGGAATATTTTTTGATTAGTTATTAAAAATGATATCCCGCAAGTGGTGGCCATTTTCTGCTTCGCACAAATGTGCTCTTTCCAACACATTTTCCATGACCTTTCGCAAAATTTCCGGTGTTATGTTGTTAATTTCGTCTCGAATAATGGATTTTAATTCGTCAATAGTCCTGGGCTTAATAACATAAACTTTCCCTTTTAAATAACCCCAAAGGAAAAAGTCTGGAGCGGTTAAATCCGGGGAACGCGGAGGCCAATTAAAATTGCTTGTACGCGAAATTATTCTTTCACCAAATATGTCGCGTAAAAGAGCCATTGTGGCCCTCGCAGTGTGCGCTGTGGCTCCATCCTGTTGGGACCATATTTGCGGATGGTTTTCCACGGCTGGCCTTACAAAATTTTTCAACATGGCCCGATATCGATCAGCATTTATGGAAATGGCAACACCTCGTTCATTTTCAAAAAAATATGGGCCAATGATCCTTTCTGAAGAAACACCGCACCAAACAGTACACTTAACTGGGTGTAATTGTCGTTGATGAAGTACGCTCGGGTTTTCCGTAGCCCATATCCTACAGTTTTGCTTGTTAACGAACCCATTTAATTGGAAATTGGCTTCGTCACTCATAACTAAGTTATGAATAAAATTAGGATTCTCATGTGCTTTTTGCTGGAAATAAATTGCATAGTCAAGTCGTTGCTGGTAATCTGTCGGTTTCAATTCTTGGACAGTTTGAATTTTGTATGGAAACATTCTTATGCTATGCAAAATTCGCTGCAGCGACCCTCTTGAGATGCCAAGTTGTGTCGAACGTCTCCTGGTTGATGTTTGTGGATCGTCCTGAATACTCTCCTGTACCACTTGAATATTGTCATCCGTGTGCACCGTTCATCGTTTGCCAGCACCAGGAAGGTTCCTTACTGCTCCTTGTTCTCGAAAATTTGCAACAAGACGGTTTATTGTTGACTGAGAGGGTGCAACCCGCACATTAAATTGACGACGGTATGCACGCTGAGTCAACACAATGGACCGTTGATTTACAAAGTAAATTTCAGCGATTTGGGCACGTTGTCCAGTTGTGTATTGCTCCATTATAAATTCTCCAAGTCTTCTTTACAAAATACTAAAAAGAAAAGAAAAAAAATTATAATAAAAAAGTTATAAAGAATTCACACCACTTCGTTCATTCTGGGCCACCCTGTAGTAAAGAATGCGGCGCCTAGAAGCTTAAAACATATATTTTGTGAGGTTGCCACTTTTCACGAAAATAATTTTTTTTCAAACAACTGGTACCACCTATACCTCAGGTCGGCTAGTTTTGGAAATGCCCTCGTATCCCACAATCCTCATATGTGTGTATTTATATTTTGTTTATTTACATAAAAGCTTTACATATTAAATACTTTATGCTTTTTAGTTCAACTACAACAACACCAACAACCCCATTTGCCAACAAATAATGTTAACTTTCTCTATGCAGCTCACGAGATTTCAACATTTTGATCCCCACTTCCTCACTACTCACTCAATCTTTAGGCCATTTCAAAGAATGTTCATGGCGATGTGCAAGTATTCCTTATGATGATAGTCATGTCTCGTGCAAATTTACATATTTAACGAAAAGAAATGGCCCCCATTCCCCCTCTCCAGCAATCAAACAAACCTCATGCAATAGCCAAGGGGTGTGGTGGAGGGTTGGCTGGCTACCAAGTACCAGCCTCTTGTGTGACGTTTCGTTCTGTTTAAAGCTGTTTCCGTTTTCATTTCTTTTCGTAGAGTTTTTAAGTATGAAACCATTGCATGATTAGTAAAGCTGGTAAATTTTTCTATTCTTCTGTTGTTACTGCTGCTGCTGCGGCTGCTTCTGCTATTTTTTGCTCTCCTGCCTGAAACACGTTTATTGCATGTCTTCGACTACTTTTATGGCGGGTTTTATTTACAGTGAACAAGCAGCACCCCAGCAATAAATTCGCAAGCCCGCTATAAAAATGTGTTTCCTATGCACTGCAGTATAAAACAAATGTTTAAAAAAGCGAATGGATTTCGTTGGATGTGACCCAGATACCCAACAAACAATTTGAAGGATATAAAATCCCATAGCATTAGGCAACAAAATGAAATTCTTCCCAAACAAATTGGACTATTTCAAACTTTGCCAAACTAGAACTACACGATTCGGCCACAATAACTGTGCTTGTAAGGAAAAACGACTTAAATGAATTTAGGTCAATGTCGGGTTTATTCGTTATTAATATTGAATTTATTCTCATGCATATTTATTATTCATGCATATTATTATTGAATTTATTCTCATGCATATTTATGTCTATTCTCCATTTGAAAATTGGATATAGTTCACAAGTTATTAAGTGTGCAATTAAGTTCCTGCTGTATACCAATAGATGGTGCCAGCTGTAAGTGCTAGTCGATTCTGCGGTAACCTAAACGTCATGAGCCAAACTTAGGCATTTTATTGTTTGATGAATATGTATGATTTTGTGCCAAATAATTGTCACATGCGGGATGTATTGATTTTCTTCTTTCAATCAAAATAAATCAATTAAAACGGCGGCTGAAGATCATCGAGGCCTTCAAACCGTTTACGGAGATGCTGCTTTAAGTGAAACAACGTGTGGAGATTGATTCCGTTGTTTGATGTTGACGACCGTTCACGTGGGAGGACGAATAACCTTCGATGACACTGAATTGACGGCATTGCTTGATGGAGATCCGTGTCAAACGCAGGTAGAGTTTGCTTTAATATTAGGAGTTACCCGCCAAGTCATTTCCAAGCGATTGCGCGCGTTGGGAATGACTCAAAAGCAAAGAACTTGGGTTCCTTATGAGTTGAAGCCAAGGAACGAACGTTAAGCGTCTTTTTTCGCCTTTGAATAACTGCTTTAGCGAGGAAAAGGGAAGGTTTTCTTCAACGTATTGTACTGGGTAAGTCATGTGGAATGCCCGGTCATGCTTCTACGTCATCGCCTCGGCCGAATATTCACGTTGCGAAGGTTATGCCCTGTATTTAGTGAGACTAGGCCGGTGTTACTCATTACGAGCTGTTAAAACCAATCGAAACCATCACTGGGGATCAGTATCGATTTCAATTAATGCGATTAAGCCGAAATCTGCGCGAGAAACGCCAACAATACGCGAACTGGCACGGAAAAGTCACTCTTCAGCATAACAACGCACGGCCTCACGCGGCCAAGGCCGTTAAAACCTACCTTGAAACGGATAGCCTTCATGGATAGCCTCAAAAGATGAACAATTTTACCGCGACGGAATTCAAGTTTTGCCAGAAAGATTGGAAAAAAAAGTAGTAGCTAGCGATTGGCAATGCTTTCAATTAATCATTTGTAAACATGTTTTCATAATGAAGTTGCGTTTTTATAAAAAAACAACGAGAACTTCGTAACGCATCTATTTTTCAGTTTTTCAAAACAGCGATTTTTGATAAATAACATAGTAACTCCAATTATTGATATTAGTAAGAACACATTTTTGTTGTTATGGTTTATGTTAAGACATATATTGTCGCTTAAGTGTAGGTTTAAAACTCCATATATTTTGGAAATTAAAACGGATTTCCATAATGGCGATTGTTTTTAATCGCTTAATATCTCTAAAGGTAAAATTTGATAATTTTTTTAAGTTACTTTTCGACCATTTTTTCGCATATTTCGGGAAGTATCTCGGTGATAAGTTGACGAATGTTGGTTTTCAAATGCTGCAACGTTTGGAGATTATCCGCGAAAACACGGTCTTTGACGTAGCCCTTCAAAAAAGTCTAACGGCGCGAAATCACATGATCTTGGTGGCCAATTGAGTCGCTCAAACTTGAAATTACGCTTTCTGGAAACTTTTCGCGGCACCGTCTTGTTGAAATCACACATCGTTTAGTTCATAATCTTTAATTGGTGGCTAAAAAAAGTCAGTTATCATACGATTATGGCGCTCTGGATTGGCGGTAATGTTTTTTCCAGCATCATTTTCGAAAAAATACGGCCTAATGACACCTCCAGACCATAATTCGCACCAAACAGTTACTTTTTCCGGATGCAATGGCTTTTCCACAATCACTTCTGGTTTCTCTGAGCTCCATATGCGACAGTCTTGTTTGTTGACGTAACCATCGAGTGAGAAATGAACTTCATTGCTGAAGAAAATTTTAATCAATTGAAAGCCCACGTTTGAATCACGACTTTTATAGTGAATTTTAAATATTTTTACGCCTTCTTCCATCTATATAAATAACACCTTTGACCACTGGTATTTAACAGCTGACAGCCTTGCCCGACCGGTGGTTTTTGAACCTCTTAATGAATAACCTTATATTTTATTATGTCTGTAAAGAAACCCTTTTTGACAAGCTTCTGGTGATGTGTCGATACACCATCCAATTTAGAACGCATCTCCAACTTTGTTTTGTTTTGACTTTATTTGTATTTTTAAATTGAAATTAATATTCCAAAAGATTGCCTCATAAAATTACATCGATACTATAAAGAGCCCAGCGTCTTCACTGCTTTGTTGATTAATAAATTTCTAGACCACGCTTGTTTGAGACAAACCTGAGTATTGTGAAATACATATTCAGGTAGTATCTACATGATATAGCCACCAAACTCGCCAAATATTATTGCTACTAACTCTTCACTTTTGAATAGTATTTCTGTTATTAACATTAGAACCCCAAGAAATTTTTAACACCCCCCAGAATTCTGAGTTATGATCAGAGACCATCACCCAGACGAATTCAAATCAGAAATTATTTTTGATCTGTTTCAATTTCTGGAATCTAAATCAACAAAAATACCCAATTTTGTTTCCAGCAACCTAAGCTAAATTTTATTGAATTTTGCGTTTCATGTATCGAAAATAAAATTGAAAATTAAAAATCTAAAATAAAATTGTTTACTGCCTTCAGATGATGCAACGTTTTGCTTCCACTTAATTTGGAAATTTTAAATTGAAAAAAAAAAAAACTTTTTTTTGAGCAGCTGTGAACATTTTTAAGAGCTATTTTCAAAGCTATATTCAAAGCTGTATTAAGTGCTATATTCAAAAACTAAATTATCGGGTCGTTTGGAAAGTTCGTTTGGTTATTTCATTACTTCACCATACATCACTTTTCATGACGTAGAGTTCCTCTAAACACTATCATAACTTCCTTCCACCCCTTCTCTAAACTGTTTACTATTGTTTGCTTGTGTTCTCGTTCTAGTCGTGAGTGGTTATAGCATTTTAAAAGATGTTATAAAAAGTGGAAAAAATGAACGAAAAAGAACATTTTAGGCATATTATGCTGTATTACTTCCGAAAAGCAAAAACGGCTGCTGAAGCTAGCCGAAAAATAAAGTCTGTTTATGAAGAAAACGGACCAAATGAAAGCAGTTGCCAGAAATGATTTAAAGGATTTTCTACGGGCGACTTCTCCGTACCGGACGCTCCCAGATCAGGACGACCAAAAGAAATTCTTTCCGAGGAAGTGAGAAATTTAATTATTGTTAATCCTCGTGCAAAAGTTATAGAAATAGCTGAAATAATCAAAAAATCAGTCTCAACCGTTCACGGGGCCATAAAAGAGCTCGAACTTGTGAGCATTCGCGATGTGTGGGTACCTCAATCTCTCTCCGAGGCCTCTTACTGCCTTGCGCACCCGTCAGAAACTGTCAGAGTTTGGGTGGGAAGTTTTACCTCGAACCTCCCCCCGTTTTTCTATCACATACATATTTCGCAGTATGAGCAGCCACTTAAAGGATTTGAATTCCCATAACGACAAGAATGTTAAAAATCGAATTTAACGTTTTTTTTTCAGAAAAACTACGTGAGTTTTATGAGTGAGGAATTAGAAAGCACCCAGAGAGGTGGGAAGAAGTTATTAAAAAAGAGGAGAATATAATAGATTAAAATAATTATTTTCTTGTGTATACACTTGTAAATAAATTTCTTTTAAAAACTGAACTAACTTTCCGAACCACCCGATATATTGATACCATTTTTTCCCTCCGTGGTTTGGTGCCGAGGCTTTTTCTCTGCCAAAAACGATTTAATATTAATATCTTATTTAGGTTAAAAAACGAAACTACATAAACTATATTTTTGTTTCAAATTTTCAAATCAAAATATCTGTTTCATTCGTTTTAATAGAGAAAATGGGATCAATGTGAATTTCTAAACTCGTTTTAAGAAAAAGAACGAATACGTTTTAGTGCCGAATATGAATTGAAAATAAATTTATAATGTTTAAATGTACAATATCAAAACCGAAACGAAACTGTATCAGTTCCCCAAATCCGCAAATACTCAGAAATATCGTCGTTAACAGAGAGTATCGGCAACGTATGAGTCATGACTTGTATAAGGACGTCGAAACACTGGCAAGAAAAGGAGTAACAGACTGAAGAAGGAATGCAGAAGACCCAATGTTTTTGAAATTTTCTTCCACGTGTGGTGTATAACATGCAATTAAGTCGCAATCTAAGTAAGTAGGAAAAAGACTTACAATTTAATGACCAAATATCGAAAATCGGTTCGAAAAGCTTCTACTAGACTTGTCGGTAACACTGCTATGAAAATCCTCATTCGCCCATTGAGGTGGCCGCCGCCCACAGATAGTTTGTTGCGAGAAGAGGCTTCAACCCATGATCATGCGAATGATATTGGTATGTGATTTCGAATCCTAAAAAGAACCCTACATGCACCCTTTCAAAATTCTTGCTAAATCTATTCGATCACAATATTCATTGCCCTAAATAATCTTAATCTTCGATTAGAAAATATTTCTTATTTCCATCAATCATGAAGATCATTTAAAAATTGTGCAAACTCTTCACCCTGCATATGAAAGTGAAATTCTTTGCAGGTTGAAAATGAACCCGCTTCAAACTGTTATTAGAATTGTCAATTTCAAAAGCATTTTTTACTTGTCATGGGACTATTTCAAAGCGTCGCCATCACAGATAAGATGTCGGTGTCAATAAGAAGTTGATTCTTCTCTCTGTAGTAGCTCAAGTATTCCCAAAGATGCCATTGTAAGATATTTGCCGTTGAAGTTTATTGGGTCCTTTGTTAGAGTTTATATTGCTCCAACGTCAGATTCTCGTTATTCTCTGTGGCACTTGTTGTTGTTGTGTTGTTAGGGTTGGCGTTGTAGCTTTTGCATATATAGAGACACACACACATCAACACACACACGCGCACCCCTTCATTTCTATATGCATAATAAATATTTACCCATTTACATGTATATCTCTATATATGCATCTGAACAGTTATGTTGCTGTTGTTGTTTTAGTATCGTTAGTATTTACCGAATGTTTTGCAAATTGTGTACTCTTGAAAGTGCACTTCTTGAACATTCATTCGCACTCACAAATGTGTATCCTTGTGAAAAATTTACATACACATCGTCATGCACACGACCATACATACAATGCTACTTTACATAGCATAGTAGCAGCACCACACTGCCAAAGCGTGTCTCTGTGTGTTAACGTATTGTTTGTGTTTGTGAAGCTTCTGTATCTGCATAAATCTGGTGAATGTGTATAACAAAGTGTGTATACAAAGTATGCAATTTAATGCTTAAGGGTTAGTTTTCCATTTTTTGCCATGAATTTTATTCATTGTTGTGTTCCCCACATTTTCTGTTGTTTTTTCTGATTCTGCTGCATGGTGAAATATGGGGGAATTTTGAACTTATACCTCCTCCCGTGGCAAACGTGCGTTTTGTGTTAGCGCGAGCATTGTGCATTACGCTGTTTTTATGGCGCTTATTCTATCCTTGTTTATATCTAACGCAAGAATTTTCATTAACATTTATCCTGAGGCCTTTTGACTTTATCACAAAGAGACTGCAATTTGTCTGTGGTACTTGCGTACAAGCAATGTCAACTGAGAATGTGAGAGAGCGAGAGAATAAGAAAATAATAATTTTCACGAGAGTTGTAGGCATTATTCTCATAATAACAGTGTTAATGGTAATGGTGATGGTATGGTGATGTTAACAATTAACATTTTCTGTTGAAATCAGTCAATGTTAAGTGAGCATGGACATGTTATGATTATTACAGATGTATTCGTATGTTCAGTTAAATACGAGGATGGACGCGAACAGTTTTAAAAATTGAGAACTGATGGGAAATCTAAATATTTTTTATGAAAGCATCGTCACTTACGAAGTGTGATCAAAAACTAACCGTTATTTTCAAATTTCGAGAGTTACGTATGTTCGATTTTCGCATTTCTTTTTCTGTTATGTCGGTACACATGTCTGTTATACATGTTGGCAATGTCAGCCATTTTGGATTGTCAGTTTGTTTTTGACAGATAAAAAGGTTAGTCGTGTTTTGGTGTGCTTTTCGATTTTATACTATCCGAAAAAATGGATCAAAGAAACTGTATTAAGTTTTGTGTAAAAAATGAAATTAAATGTGCAAGGACATTTGAAATGTTAACTGTGGCGTTTGGCGAGTCTACTATGAGCAGAACACAGGTTCAATTGTGGTATAACCGGTTTAAGGAAGGCCGAGAATATGTCAATGACGATGCTCGTCCTGGTCACCCGAGCACGTCAACAACCGATGAAAACATTGAAGCAGTGAAGAAAATGATTTTGGATAATCGTCGAGAGGTTGCTGATGATGTTGGCATATCATTCGGGATGGTTTAGGCATGAAACGTGAAGCAACGAAGATTGTTCCAAAATTGCTAAATTTTGAGCAAAAACAACGTCGCATGGACATCGCTGTTGGAGCTGTTGAACGTCGTCAATGACGATCCAGATTTCCTCAAGAAGGTCATAACTGGGAAAAATCATGGGTGTGTGGCTATGATATTGAAACCAAGGCCCATTCATCCCAATGGAAGAGTCCAGAAGATCGAAGACCGAAAAAAGCACGTCAAGTTCGGTCAAATGTGAAGGTTTCGCTCGCTGTTTTCTTCGATTGCAATGGCGTGGTACATCATGAATTCTTGCAACAAGATCGTACGGTCAATAAGAAATACTACCTTGAAGTTATGCGCCTTTTGCATGAAGCAATTCGTCAGAAACGCACAGAATTCTGGAAAAAAACCAATCATGGAATTCGCACCATGATAACGCACCAGCTCACACATCGATGCTTGTGCGTGAGTTTTTGACCAAAAACAAAATGCCTCAACCACCGTATTCACTGGACTTGGCCCCCGCTGACTTTTCCCTCTTCCCAAAACTGAAGACACCGATGAAAGGAAAGCATTTTGCTACGATTGAGGAGAAACAAGAGCTGTTGGTGATACCAAAAAGAGCGTTTTAGAAGTGTTTCGAGAATTAGAAGAAACGTTGGCACAAGTGTATTATATCTGATGGGGTTTACTTTGAAGGGGACAAGATAGTTATTGATGAATAAATAAATACTTTTTGAAAAAAATTGAAAATAACGGTTATTTTTTGATTTTTACGACGTGTAAAGCTAACTGCAATGTTTGCTGAGGAAAAAAATCCTCGAAATATGGTTTCCTTGTGGAAAAAATAAGCGACATTGCAAAGTTTTTTTCACAATGGTTTCCAAAAGTGCTCTCTGAAGAATGCATATTTTTTTACGCCATAATAAAAACGGCTCAACTACCGGATGTTGTTTTGAAATTTTAAGTGCTTTTCGAAAAATAGCTTTATGACAATTTGTTATAATGCTTGAAATACGAGTATACAGCATTTTGAAACCATGCTTAGACGACAACATGCGCGTTAAGAACGTAAAGAATAACAGTAAAAAAAAAACTTATTTTTACTTATATCACCTTTACTAATATTCCATAATTTTGCAAAAATTTAATGCGAACTATGCCGAATTTTCGACTGGTTATTGGGCGGGAAATCGTGTCAAAATAAGGACAACAATAATAAGAAATGAATTAAATTTTGTTCTAACTCCTCACTTTTTTTCTTTATGAATACAGACGTTGTAAAATGTAAATGTCGATGCAAATGCTAGTGTGTAAATCTTCCAGATTTGTTCTGCAGATTTAGTTTGGAACTTAGGTTCCGGGAAAGAGATTGGAGGTTTTGTGGAAGAATTAAGGTTCATAGCGGGATGTGTTTACTTAATAGGTTGTTTCGTATTGGAGATGAGGAAAAGATAACGGTTAACTTACATTATTTCTGGTTTTATTCGTATGTTGAGGGCGGCTGGCGAAGTGGTTCGGTTGGCGGCTGGCGGAAAAAAAGTACAAGTATCTCGCTAATTTCAACCAGGAGCCCTCAGTGCCCCGCAGGGTTGCCATATGGGCGTAACAAAATAATTTTTACAACTTACAACATTTACAAATTGTTTGATACAAGCGATTCAATTTAATTCAGTGTAACTTGACGCATAAAACAACTTGAATTCAAAACAAAATAATTTAATTAAATGCAATTCAATTCAAAAATTCAATTTAATTCATAATTTAGAATTCGTAATATACTTTACTTTATCGAATTCATTTTTAATTCAATTTATAATTGATAATTCATACTTTAATTTACTTTACAAAATTCAGTTTTTTAATTCATGGGAAGGAGGGATTAACTACGTTCAACAGATATGTTCGATAAAAAGTTTAATATTGTGAAAAATGTTCCTTTTATAACAATTTCATTAACCGGTACATAAATTTCAATCAGGTGGACTGAGTTAAATATATCTTCTACCAAATTGATTTTGCTTTGGCGCAAAAGCGTGAGGGGCTACAGAGGGGGCGTGGTACATCGCTAGGTTCCTAGCAAGAAATGCTCCGAATTGAAGAAAATCTGTAAGAAGGGAAATTGTAAATTTTTGCAGCCCTTCGCTCTGAATTAGGAGTGATCACTGTTTTTTGGTAAATCGGACAGTTTGCTGCAACTATGTTACTCTAAGGGGCATGGCAATTCAGTCCACTTTCATTCGCATAGCAAGAAATGCTCCGAATTAAAGCAAAACGGTAAGAAGGGAAATTATAAATTTTTGCAGTCCTTCACTCTGAATTATAGAGTGATCATTCCTTTTTTCTTTTTTTTTTTGGTAAATCGGACAGTTTCCTGCAACTATGTTACTCTAAGGGGCATGGCAATTCAGTCCACTTCCATTCGCTGAACTAAGTTTACTAAATTTCTGAAGATTACAAAGTTATTCTGAATATAGTGCGGTTGAAAGAAATATATGAATCTAGGAATAAGTAAGTTAAACTAGGTAATTTCTAGGGAGAGAGCTACCAAAGTGATAGTGGTTACCCAGTAAATTTTTTTCCAAGAATTCTAATCCAATATAGTTGACGTAACTTTGTGTAATCTTCGAATTAGGTATTAGATCGAAATAAATAAACTTATATTGCAGATAATTGTAAAATTAAATTCTTTCTGCCTGAAAAATATTGATCTGATTCTAAAATTTAAAAATACAAATTATTATAATTTTTATACCCTCCAAAATAGAATATATGAAATGCTAAGCTTCTTTTTCCTTTGTAACAACTAAAAATTCTCATCTGAAACGCCATAAAATGCTTTCTTACTTACTTATGCAGCAACTACGATATGCATTCTTATCTATTATAGGATTATCGATTTTTCGTTTTCAAGCAAAATTAAATAAAACCCACATAAAGCTATGATTTTGATAAAACTTATATTGCTTGGGCCCTGCCAATATGTACGAAATATAATGCTATTTAAATGGCCGTCTCTAATTGTTTGCAATAATGGTTCCTTTTAAGGTAGTTTTCGAAAAAATACGGCCCATTCACACTTCCAGGCCACGTAATACGCACCAACCAGTCACTTTTTCCCGATGCAATGGCTTTTCCACAATCACTTCTTGGTTCTCCGAGCTAAATATGCGATAATTTTGCTTGTTGGCGTAACCACCGAGTAATAAATGACATTCATGGTTGAAGACAATTTGGTCTGATTGAAAGCCCACGTTTCAATGACTACTTTTGTAGTAAATTTTAACTATTTTTACGCGCTATTCACTTGTTAAACGATCACTTGCTAAACGAAAGGCAAGCCTTTCACTGAATTCAATATCCTAAATGGAATTGCAAGAAATGAATACTCAATTCAACACCTAGACCTTTGTATGTCTAGAAATAACTTTAAACTATTCATTTTTAGATATTTAAAATAAAATAATTTACATATAAGTATCTGCATAACTTTCCTGAAATATGTTATGTCAATTCTTAGTCTGTAAGGATTTATATGTCCATAGACCTAAATAAATGAATGAAAATGGCAAAATTAATAACACCTCAGGTGACAGACATTTAACAGCTGACAGCTTTGCCAGACCGGCGGTTTTGAAACCAGTAAATGGATAACTCTATATAAACCCAAGGGCTTCGGCTAATTCTCATACAAAGATTTAGTAATATTCCCAACAAAATGTTCCTCGCCTTCTTCTGCATCGCCCATTGATTTCGTCCTGCAGCGTTTGGGTCCATCCGCACAACATCATCCAGCCGACGCAATCGCTATATTCTGATGCGCTTGATCACATCGACGTTGACAGGTCCATATGTTTTCTGAAACGGTCTTCTCTTGAAAACTCTCAGCACTGATTTATATGCATAAACATGAGATCTGCGCCATGTATCAAGACAGGTAAAACCAATGTTTTGCACCAACAATAACTTCTATGCAATTGTGTCCTATGGACACATTCATAGACATTAGCTTCCAATAATTGCGTTATATTTGACTTGAACATTTTCGTATCGGTGAGCAAAACTTCTCAATTGTTTTGTGAAGTTATAGACCCTCAAGGTGGCGAAGGTGGTCGAGAAAGCACACACAGCTAAGGACGCTGAATATGGTACAGGGAGCCCGTCGGGAAGGTATGCTACTTTGTTTTGCCGCCATTTGGGGGGGGGGGCTACATGTTAACGCCGATTACGAAAATCACAGCCATTTCATCGACAGACATTTATCGAACTTCTCGACTACTTGCCTACTCGAAGTGTTCGCCACTTATATATAGGTAATGATAGAGATTGAACCAGCGATCATGCGAATGATAGTCGCGTATGATAACCATCGCGCCAGAACCGGTCACTCTCTAAATATATATCTCAGAAATCTTGAATTTAATTTCTTTAAGTTTTTTATTACAACCATTGCCAGGAGGATTGATACAGGGTGTCCGTAGGGAAGGTATACTACTTTTGTTTGAGTCTGCAAGAGTTTTTGCTGGCTTTGTCGAACTTTAGCAATAAGAATATGACGAAAAACAATGGTTTAGAAAACAATAACGAACTTCTTTATTTGAGAGTTAACAGGAGACCAACTATGAAACAGATTTAAAGAAATGCATAGACTATGACAATGGAATTGGAAATATACAGTTGTAACATAAATAAAACAAAAACATATTTCGCTTCAAGTTAGAAACAAACAAGCGAGCTTAAAAGGGAATGGCAAATGAATATGGATTTTGTAGCTTAGCTTACGTCACAGGGCCGGATTTGAGGTAAACAACTTTGTTTATAATTTTTTGTGTCGTATAAAACCAAGTGTGGCTCAAACACTAATCGCATTTATGGTGAAAATGTTGGCACAGATGTCTGTCACAATGCTGTCAACTTTGAAAAAAGTATTTTTAAGCTTCGAAATAGAAAATTGGTGTTACTTTTTGGTCACAATAGGGTGTCTGGAAATCAAAATGTATTGTATTGTATAAATACTTCCTATACAAATATGTCAATTTAACAAAAGTCAGTATTTTCTCTGTAGTTTTCAAATGGAGGATTCTGTAATTTGTAAATTTGATTTTTCTAAGGAGCGACAATTCTGAGTTACAGTTGGTAAAAAAACAGGCTATACACAATGTTTATTTTGGCACTCTACAAATGTTTGCATCAACACAAAAGCACAAACCGACTGAACTTCATTCAGTAAAATGGCATGAGTTAGAATTGTACGTAGAACTCCGTCGAAATCCATATTCGTCCAAACAACTTTTTGCATACATATTAAAATCGAATGTTATGTAATGATAAAGACGACTAATTTAATAATAAATTAATAAAGTCTAGTCGACTTTTTACATAAAAATTTAAAATCGACTTTTATGTTGTTTAATTTAATAAAATAAAATTTTTAAAAAGATTGATCAAACTGGTTTCTAAAGAATTTCAATTTCGTATGAGTTGTCGTTTTTCGAACAGCCACTGAAACTACCAATATAGATTTGATGAATATAAAAGTTACAATAGTAAGTTCAAACTACCGAATATGTACCGTACGCGTTTATTAACTGTAACCTTTAAATTGCAATACAACCCTGTTAGCTTTCGTGGAGTACCGTTGTACCACTTCCCAGAAATGCAACTCTACAGCTACCCCCTACATTACCACTCCATAGTGTAATGATGCACCTTCACCACATTGACACCCACTATGACTTTTGTTACAAATAGTGGTGGTTGTTC